>PJEM01001848.1:22178-271694 GCA_004023845.1 Helogale parvula
TCTCTCTCTCTCTCTCTCTCTCTCTCTCTCTCTCTCTCTCTCTCTCTCTCTCTCTCTCTCTCCCTCTCTCTCTCTTTCTCTCTCTATATCAAAATTAATAAGTAACCATCCAAAAAACATATTGGAGAAGAAACAAAGGAATATGGTAAGATTTAAGAGCCTGGCATCCGAGCTAATCTGCTCTTGGCCTTTCCTGAAACATGAGGAAGGCACAAAGAATATTCCATCCGTGTTAAAGATGAAACACTTTTCCTTGCCAATCGGATTCTAATCAATGAACTAAAGCATCTAGCGGTACATAACCATCTTAATTCAAAACTATCGTCTCCTTTTCCAGCCTTTTTTTTTCATCAAATTTCCACAAGGTCACAGAATTTCTGTCATAGAAAAGTCTTGGCTTGCTAATAACACTGCGTAAGAAATCACAGATAATGGAGGCACGGTTTGGACAGAGAAGGAAGGTTGTGCACAGCTACCGTTTATAGTTCAGTGGCTTCTCCATAAAGATTGATGCCTCTGTCTCCAAACAGCTCACTGCTCTTAAAATATGTAAGCCACCATTCCTTTTGTTAATACCCTGTTTAAAATTGCTTTTGGGGCTGCATTGAGTTTCAAATAATATTGTAGGGCACCCTGAAAATATTAGTAGAGACTGTTTTTTTAGCAATGGTGGAGCCTAGCGAGGGAGCTAGAATGCTTCTCAAATGGAGTTTTCTTATGTGTTCTCTTCTGCTCTGTTCAGAGTTTGCCAAAATATTCGGTAGATATTTTTGAAAGACACATCTAAATGTATTACATGAAAAAAGACCACACTGGATTGAAAATGATTGATAAATACTGCGGACAGAGCTGGCGTGCGGGGTCGCCTGTGACCAGGTAATCCTGATTTTTAGTCTCACCTGGCGACCGCAGAGTGCCTGGGGTGCACACCTCACTTCCGATGCCTCGCGGGCAAAGGACAGAGGACCATGATAACCTCACAGGATGGCTGGAATGACATGAGGGAGCCGGGGCAAGGGCCCAGGACACACGCAGCAGTGAGGAAAAACTGCCCCCTCTTTCCTTCCTCCTCAGTTGAGGGATTAGTGGGTATAGATCCTCTCTTTTTGCTAATTAGCACGATTGTAAAGAAAGGCTTTTTGGCTTGCACAGGATTACTCAGGATGCAATTTAAGCCGTACTTCAGAAATACTTGAACTTGCTCTAGCCTGAAAACAGATTTCCCCCGGGAACTGGGGGAATCCCACAACCCCTGCACCTCACAGGAGATTTGCATCTGAGTGCTGGATTCCAGAGGCGAGCAGTGGCCCTATCAACACTTCAGAGAGATCCCAGAGCCCACGCACCCGGTGGGGTCAGGGACAAGGGGCCCGGAGCCCAGGCACCCCGTGGGGCCGAGGGACCCCCTCATGAGTAGGGGAGCATCGGGATGAGCCCAGGAAAACCACTGGGGCCTCTCTGACTAATCTGACCCTCTTGGGGCAAAAAGAAAGCCCTGCAGAGATCACAGGGACAAGAATGAAGCGTTAAGTGAAAAGTTCGTTTTCAAGGGTTTAGAGACGTCTTGTTTACATGATCACTCCGTCCTGCTCGAATTCATAGTCTGGAACCAATCAATAGTTTCACCAATCAGAGGTCCTGCAGAATGTGAGTGTGAGTGTGTGTATGAGCGTGAGCATGTGAGAGTGCGTGAGCGTGCGAGGGTGTGGGTGTGTGAGTGAGGGCAGGTGTGTGAGTCTGAGTGTGTAATAAGCATGAGTGTATGAAAGTGTGAGTGTGGCAGAGTGTGGGTGTGAGATTGTGAGCGAGGGCACGACGGTGGGTGTGCACGTGAGTGTGAGTGTATGTGGCCTGGGGTGCCGTCCAGCGGTTCCACGTGGGCCACCAGGCAAAGCGCCCTCCCTCCCTGAGACAGGGAGGCCCCCCCGCCAGCCCCGCCCCCGCCTGCTCTCCTCGATCTTCAGGACCCAGTAGTCTTCACCTGTACGCCCGTCCACACTGCCCCGCCTCGAGTCTTGCGAGCCTGGTTCACACCTCGTGTCCGGAAGCCGGCCCCGGCCTCTCAGCCAGCTTCGGTTGTTGGTGGTGACCACTCTGCGCCATCCTCTCACATCAGAGCTGTGACCGCAGTCGACCCACACGTCTCATCAGACTGTCGCTTCCTTAAGGGTTGAGGCCATAGATTTATCTATTTCTGTATCTTCAGTCCTGTGGTGGGAGCTCAGATTTTGTTAAAGAATCAATCTCACTGAGCCGAAAAGGTAAGTATCAAAACAAGAAACACTCTGTTTTCTTGGAGCGTCCCTCAGGTTGAGAAAATCGAACTTGTGTGAGTTTGAGGGCACACGGAGGGATGGGTGTTAGCGAACCCAGAGCCCAGAGCTCTGCACACCACACGGCATGCTGGGATGCCAGGGAGGTGGGTGCTCCTGCCTTCATTTTAAACACACACATATACATGCGCGCACACACACACACTGGCAGGATCCGAGGCAGACACAAGCAACCTGTCAAAAGGTTTATAATCTGTAAAATGGCTGAAATCACAGGAAAACCCAGATCTGACAGACTCTAATGCCTTGGCTCAGACCAATTACTCTCTAGTGCATGAGCATCGCCATTTTGAAAGCCTGTGTTTTAATCCTAAATCTGCACGGTCACTGCCTTTGTAGCACTGAGTTCCGTTAAGAAATTAGAAAGACTAAGAAAAATGCCCACAGCACTGAGTGCTTGCTTCCTTCCCTCGGTTGTAAATTTGTTTTTGCTGTAACTACAAAGTCTTTTCCAGCTGTGAACTGTCTTGAAAGGGGCTTTCAAAGATGTGCTCACTGGGCCGTTATAACCGAGGAACAGCCATCCTCCTGAGAAGTCTCAGCGCTCACGTCCGCTCCTGAAGTTCACTGTGACATCGGTGTGTCAAGGTGTCAACGACGAAGCCAGACTGGAAGTGACTAGGGTGATCGAATGCATCCCGCTTATGTATGCATTCCTCACTCAGCACAGAAGGCAAATCTTCATCGTCACCAACATTACCTAAAAGAGAAAGTGTATACAAGTGACACATTCTTTTGTGAGTGAGGACTTCTTACAGTACATAACGTTATAAAAGATTTTTGTCAGACTATTTCTACCCTGCTTAAAATAGTACTTCTGAGATTAATTCTGAGAGAAAAAACGGTTCACAAAAATAGTTTCTTAACATTGCTATGCTTTGCATATTTGGAGGCTAGGTGGTTTTGTACATTATAGGAAGCCAAGAATAATTTACCATATCATTCTTGCTTACTCTCCCCTATATTGTGTTTCATTTTTGTAGGATTATACATTGCCGAAGAATTCAAAAAAGAATATATTTCATATGAGGATATTTATTTTTCATTCCTGGATCTGCCTTTTAAAGATGAGCTAACCTATTTTGCGGTTTCTTTTAGTCAGGCAGACATAGAGGAAGAGGGAAGAATTCAACCTGCAAAGGGCACTGATGAATTCTGACAGCCTCCTTTTTGCAACTCCTCCCTGACTACTTTTGATATATCATCTCAATTAAACCATGTTGCAACACCATTAAATACATAAAATTAACTCTTCTTTCGATAAATAAGGCAGATTCAAGAAAGCCAATAAAATCTACTCAAATACCATCTAAGCCTGAGGACCAAAGCTCATACTCTTAACCACTACTTAATGATAACATCAGTTTTGCCTTATGAGTTTTACTTAAGAAACTGAACATGTCCAGTTAGGTTTCCATGAGGAAAAAAATCAAAGTAAACAGACTAGCAACATGACCTCTAAAATGTGCATTGGTGCCAGTTAGGACAGTAGTCTTTTCTACAGTTTAGTCAGATTTAGCTTTTTCACCAATTTAGTCAAATTTGCCATAGTTCAGTTAAATTTGACTGGGAGAATAATAACTGATGGATTCTGATTGTCCAACTTGCCAACACCACTTTTTAAATTTTTTTTTAATTTATTTATTTTTGAGGGACAGAGAGAGGCAGAGCACGTGGGGGAGGGGCAGAGAGAGAGGGAGACACAGAAACTGAAGCAGCTCCAGGCTCCGAGCTGTCGGCACAGAGCCTGACTCGGGGCTTGAACCCACAAACCGTGAGATCATGACCTGAGCCGAGGTCAGACGCTTAACCGACGGGACCCCCCAGGCGCCCCTCGACACCACTTTTGAATAGGTTCATTGCTTGTCCTAAAACCCTTCCAGGTCTCACACACACACGCCTGGGTCACACTGACCTCTTCTCTTGCCTGATGCGTCCCTCCAGCCGCGTGCCTGACCCTCTCTGCTAACTCTGCTGAAATCCTCCAGCCTCCCTCCAGGAAGCTGATCTTTGCCCCCTTGGACCTCAAGTTGTAGAGTCATGGATGCCCCGCCCCCCGTGGTTCCCACCCGTTGAGATGGCAATCATTGGCATCTTCCCCACTTTGAGCCCAATCTTGGACATCATATTCGACCTTGAGTTCTCTGTGCCCATTGGGTGGTTAGACCAAAGGATCCCACCAAAAACATTTCTTTCAAGGAACTACTCAAAAGAAAATTCATCTGGAGATTTCTGGAGATCGGGAGATATTTTCCACACTTTCTTTTATGTGAATTTAACCGAGTCAATTTATTTAAATAGCGTAAGTTCTTGTTTTAATGTTTATCAAACGAATGCATGCCTAATGTTAAGAACTCAATGAGTAGTGAAATTGATTTATCATTAGAAAACACAACTAGGGGCGCCTGGGTGGCTCAGTCGGTTAAGCGTCGGACTTCAGCTCGGGTCATGATCTCACGGTTCATGGGTTCGAGCCCTGCATCGGGCTCTGTGCTGACAGCTAGCTCAGAGCCTGGAGCCTGCTTCCGATTCTGTGTCTCCCTCTCTCTCTGCCCCCTCCCCCGCTCACATGCTGTGTCTATCTCAAAAATAAATAAATGTTAAAAAATTTAAAAACACAACTGTATTTCTCCTATTATTTCTTGCCCCTCCTGCTCTCAAGATGCAACTGTGTTTAATGCTTTTCCCTGAACACTGCAGTGATTATCTCCATATTTATTAGGGGGGAAAACCCTACTTATACTACTCATTATAGATTTATCAAGTTTGGGACCTACTGAATCTCTTTTTACAGAGTCACCCTTTATTCTCTACATGCCCTTTGCTTTCCTCCCCTCCTCAGAGACTGGTCCCACGGCACTGGTTAGATTAAAGCGAGCATTACTGGCTTAACCTTCCACCGCAGAGCCCAGGAGTCCACGCAGCAGGCCCTCCCGCTGCAGAGCCCTGTAGCATACTATAACTGCATTCACTGTCCTGCAGCTCTTTTCCTTGCATTAACAACTACCTTATTTTGTTTGTCAGTTTGTTTTCTGGGGATTCTATTTCATCCACCACAGCTTCTGTTCCATCAGATCGCATTTTGCATGCAGCCTTTCTCCTGACTCCCCATCCCGCCGTTTCTGTGAGACTGGTTGTGCCACCAACACTCTGCACACCCAGCCCTGCTCAGCTGAATCCAAATCTCCGGGAGCCAAGGTCCTCCTCTTCCCTGGATTATATCTTGAGAAAACACAGCCTTCAGGGGCTTGCAAATGTCCATACTCCATCCAGAATTTTACGGGAAATCCTATTCATTTCTATTTTTTAAGGATCTGAAAAGATCACATTACACATCTCTGGGGAAAGGAAGATTTATCTGCCTTTCTCCACAGGATCATGACTTTTGAACCCTGTTGAAGACACCCATCTCAAAAGTCTGGCAAAGATCACATGACAGTAACATAATATATTATATTCCGCACCTGATACCTGCCTGTGCATTGCTGTTAGTTCATCAGAATCGAAGTCAATGAAGACAGGTGTTCTTTTTTTATAATTACTCTTATCTCCAGAACCAAAAACATTGTTCAGATTATGCATTTTTTTGGTCAAATGAATGAATTCTTTTCACTCTCCTCAGCTTTTTTATCTGTAAAAGATTACATTAGAATATCTCTAATGGCAATCTTCCAGGTTTTCTAGGGCAGAACTTTCCTTACACTCTTGGGATGATTATTTTAGACTATTGTTCCTCTCATTGGGTTTTTGTGTAATTATGTAAATTTGAATGCCGTACAATTCTGAATCCATTAACTCTTGGAATCACTGGGAAAACCACTATGATTTAAAAAAAATAAGAAATCAAAGAAACCAGGGTCATGGGCCACCAGAAAAGAAATCATTCTTCACAGACTGTCAAACATGACGAAAACAAAATCCTTGCCCTTGCTCTCCACTTACTTGGCAATCATTCTGGAAGTCAGGCGTGTCTCTTCCGTGGGGAAATCGTCGTGTGGTTGTGGTAGAAGATGAGGATACACACAGGTTGCTTAACGGGGGTGTGTGGGCACGAACATGGCTACAGTGACAGGCCTCCCTCGTCACCTGCTGGGTGCTTAAACACGCTTTTCTCAACCGTTCTGTCCCTTTCAACTCCATGGTAGTTACGGTGGGGAACAAGGAAAGACTCGTCTCTCCGTGAGGTTGGAGATTCCCCATGGGTCTCTCTGGCCTGTGAATCTGCAGGCCTCCCAGTGGTGAGAGTAAACCTTCTCGCCCCTGCTAACAGGAGGAGGAACATTAAAAGTTCATCAGAAAAGGGGTCTCAGTGCAAAGTTCCGGCGTCCAGCGCGAACTGGATGTCATCGCTCTCCTGAGACCCAAGTCATGGAAGGATGTCAGAAACTCAGTCCTCAGAAGCAGGAAGGGGGTTTCAGGGACCTACTGGGAGGAAGGGGAGAAATGTTTAGGGTAAAGTAAGGGAAGGGGCTCTGGAAAGGCCGGGCTGCATGGGAATCCGCCGGGGTCTGGTAGGAACACCTTTGGAGAATGCTGGCCTGCTGGGAGGTTCCACACGATGCCTGCCTCACGGGGCTTCCGTCCGGCTTAAAGTCTTCCAGAACTAAGGGGATTAGCCTTTCCCACGCAGCCCCATGTGTGAAACACGCAGACCGTGCGTGCGAGCCGGTGTGCTTCTGACCCCAGGACTGAACCAGGCCGCCCCAGCCACGGTCAGCGCCCCGGTGATGCAGGGAAGTGTCTT
The DNA here is from genome assembly GCA_004023845.1 of Helogale parvula. Classification (NCBI taxonomy): domain Eukaryota; kingdom Metazoa; phylum Chordata; class Mammalia; order Carnivora; family Herpestidae; genus Helogale; species Helogale parvula. The sequence continues at coordinate 29,256 of PJEM01001848.1, forward strand.
CTGCAACCATGCTGTGTTGTAACTTGGGACAGTTAGATGCACCATCTTGGGGTCTCTGCTACTATTTATTTGGTCCTGCTTTCAAAATGCTGCTCACCACCCCGAAGCTTATTTGGAAAGCAGAGCTGTAAAAACTGGCATCCAAACACCTTTCCCTGGGGGTGCCAAGGTATTGAGCACAGTCTTAGTTGGCTTAGTGGAGAAGACCTAAAACAGTTCCTATCAGGCTCTCAATATTAGCTTCCGATTTGGCCAATTCTGACCTTAGAGCTATTTGCTTTTAGTCCTTGCAAATATCTTGTCAGGTGTCAGCGAGGACAACACTAAATATATTTGTCAGTATTGAACAGTCTCTTGGATGCGTGATGTGCCCCCAAAGACGGTACAAAAGGTGCTAGCTTTCCAAGAGCCAGAGCTGCTCCCAAAGAGCACCAAAGAAAGGAAGACTCAAGACCAGCCCCAGGAAAGCTGACACTTGGTAGGACCCGAGGAAGCACAATCCGAAATTCTGGCCACCCGTATCCAGCAGCAAACGGGCTGCAACCCACATTTTTGCTCAGTCATATTTTGGGGATCCCCAGTCTGACAGTTACCAAGCCTCAGGACCCAAAACAGAAGATACAAAACACAATGGCTGTCCCCGGAAGACAAAGAACTCACAACCAGTGGGTATCTACAGGCAAATTCACACGTCACAACTCAAAGATCTCATTCTTAAGGATGTTTTTGTTTGTTTTTTTTTGTTCCTGCCTCCTTGTTCAGCTTTAAGAAAAGCAGACTCTTACTTATGGGAAGCCCCACTCTGGACCCAGCCCAGCTTAAGCCAGACCCAGTGTGACCCCAGGGCCGGTTGGGTTTCCAGGTCAGAACCAGTCCAACCAGGACTTAGTCCACTTTCTAAGTCAGGCTCAGTGTGCTCGGACTCAGTCCAGAAAAAGAAATGCACAATTGAAGTCTGAGAGCTTTAACCCAAAGCTGCAGAGCGAGGATGTGAGGGAGAGCCACGCTGTCCCTGCAGAGGTGGTGGGAAGGGGACCTCACGGGGCTCCCGGTGCCTTCCCCTGGTTGTGCCTCACGCCTTCGGTTCTCTCTCTGGCGCCAGAACCGTTAAAAGGTAAACTAGGGCTTATTAACATTTTTATAAGTTTCTTTGAGCAAAAAGGATTCAAATCAGGCAGCATCGCATCTAGCAGGTGGGAGGGAGCTCCAAGGATTTGCAAAAAAAAAAAAAAAATGAAAGACTTTTATAGGGAGTGGGTATAAGGAAGTCATCTTGGGCAAAATGTGGGGTGGCTCTTACAAGGTCAGGTTCCTTCAGGGGATGGCTGGAGTCCGTCATGCCGATAACCTGGCTTGTGCTCATTCTGAGGTCCTGACCGACTGGTTTATGGTTCCATTTTGGGGAGACCTCAAGTGTCATTAAGCTAAGTCTTGGTTTGGTGACAGGGTTTGGCATAAGTGACTCCATTTTGGGCCTGTCGTCTTGATTTTAACACTACCTTATGGATATATATATGGATATATATATATAATTATATATCATATAAATGATTTTTATGATGAGGATGCACTTCTAGATAATCGTCAGTACAACTGTGTTAGTTTCCTAGGGCTACAGAAACAAACTTCTACATAATGACTGGCATAGGACAGAAGTGTATTGTCTCATACTTCTGGGGCTCCAAGTCTGGAGTCAAGTGTTGACGTGGCCAAGATCCTGCTGGAACTCCCTGAGGAAGGAACGCTCCTTCCTGTCCCTTCCAGCCGCCCATATGCCAGGCGTCCCTTGACGGCTCGTGGCCGTGTCACTCAGTGCCGCACGGCCTTCTCCATCTGTCCATTCACAGTCTTCCGATGATTCATGCCTGAGTCCACATTCCTCTCTTAATAAGGATTTCAGGCCTACTGAGTTATGGTGCCCCTAGTGATCCCATGTGTAACTTGATCATCTTTATAAAAATTCTATTCCGGAAAAGGTCACATCCTCCGATGCCAGCAGTTAGGAATCCAACAAATTAATTGCTTTTTGGTGGGACACTACCGAAAGTCAAAGAGCAATGATTCTTAATTCTGAAAACAGGAACGCAAAGTTAATTTACACCTCTTTTGTCTTAGACATCTCTGCAAGTGAAAAATAAACTTCTTCTCCAAACATTTTAATTTAATTAACATTTTTCTAATCTTTGTGTTAAATGGCTGGAAGCAAGAATTATCACTTCTTTCCTAAGATGTACATTATAACAATTATTCAACTGCTAAGTGTTTTTAGTTATCCTTATTTTCTCTCCCTGCTTTCATTTAACATGAAACAGTTAGCCGACACATTTTCTCCATTGATGTGCCAGAATTTTTATGTGTGGCATAAAATTATACTAAATTACCAAAAGTTAAATATGACAGCTTAAACAAAGATGGGTAATTGGCTAAGAAAAGGCCCACCACAGCATTTTGTCAACCCGTTAATTAAGAGTGTGTTTCTGTTCTCTTAAACGCCTCTCTTCTGCCTTCGAGCTACCTAAGCCCTTCCTTGGGCTTTTCCACAAGGACCATATTTCAAAACCTATTATCTGAAAATTACGGTTGAAACGGCTTGTTCAGCCGGCATTCGTCCCTTCTCCGTGTCTGTATTTAACTCTCTCTCCAGTCTGATTATCCAATTCTGTCAAGCTCTGTGCCTCACAAAACTATATTTATACCTTCAAGGTTAGGAAGGCTTATTTTATGTGTCCTCATTTAAACTGACTTTCCCAAACATCCTAGAGGCAAATGATCTCGAGAGAGTGACTCACCTCCAGACACCTGTCTGGCGCCCAGATGTGGACTGAGCCGTGCTAGGTGACAGCACTCCTGCGGGGGAGGGGCAGGGAGAATGCCTGCTGCCCAGCAACTCTGCCCTCGGGCCCACAGGAGGACCCCTGGGGATCCTGCAATTCTAGGAATACAGGAGGCAAAATCTGTTCTCGATGCCTAATGCAAATCCAAGACACACAGGTATGTGTGTAATCACAGTGGGTTCGGTAGTCGTGTGCCGTGTAAGTGGTATTGCGTTTGCAGACTGGAGAAATCTGCGTATAGTCAATTTAGTTAGAACGGACATTATCAGACCCCCTACCTTGCTCTCCACCGTCAGGCCGTTCCACAAGATACTAACACCCTGTGAGCAGGTAAAGGTATTTCTCTTCCCTAAAGCTGTTCTGCGAAGAGAAGTAACAGAATCCCCGGTGCTGACGCCGCTTGAGGACCTGTATGGTCTGGGTGTCCTTCAGCTGTCACTGCCAACAGGCACTTCTCATGATGCCTCCAGACTGCGAAAGAGATGAGGCATGGCCGCCGTGTTCTTTCTCCCATTCACGCCCGACGCAAGAACATGAGTTGAAAACAAGCACATCAAAAATCTAGAAAATGATGTAATCGCATAAAACTACACAGACATAAGCCTTGAAGACCACTGGCTAGGGGTGCCTGGGTGGCTCAGCTGGTTAAGCGTCCAACTTTGGCTCAGGTCATGATCTCACCTTTCATGGGTTCGAGCCCCACATCAAGCTCTGTGCTGACAGCTAGCCCAGAGCCTGGAGCCTGCTTCCTGTTCTGTGTCTCCCTCTCTCTCTGACCCTCCCCTGCTTGTGCTGTCTCTCTCTGTCTCTCAAAAATAAATAAAAACATTTAAAAATTAAAAAAATAAAGAAACCCACTGGCTATAAATCTTTTGGTTAAGTGTTACATACATACATGTGTGTATATGTGTGTTATACATATATGTGAACATACATATTTATGTGTGTGTTTTCCATAAAACAGAGTTGATTTATGTGAAGTTTGTTTTCATACCTTAAGAATAGCTTCAGCATGAAAGTTTAGTCTACTTAAAAATGGTTCCTAAATAATATTTTTCAAATAAACAAGTGTCACTGAATTTGCCTAATTTTTTCCAAGAATGATGGAGTTTGTTTCTCCTTTCCTTTGCAGTATGAAGTGAAATTAATTAAAGCGTTTGGATTTAAATAAAATGAACTATTCAACGGTCCCCAGTACAGATTGATTACCTCCTCTTTTTTTTTTCTGTAAGAAGCTAATTGAGCAGTGACAAGAGTGACCTGGCTTCCCATCCATCTCAAAGAAAGCTAGTGTTCACTGCAGTCGGTCAGATCCAGTGGAAAGGAGGGCCTTTATCCAGCGGGGCCCTTCATTGGTCTGTGGTCAAAAACCTACGCGGGGGCATCCAACTTCAGCTCAGGTCATGATCACACAGATCGTGGGTTCAAGCCCTGCATTGGGCTCTATGCTGACAACTTGGAGCCTGGAGCCTGCTTCAGATTCTGTCTCTCTCTCTCTCTCTGCCCCTCCCCACACTTGCTCTCTGTCTCTAAAAAAAGAAAAAAACCCTACACAGGTGGCTAGGAGTATTAATGTGTAATCTCCACCTTACAAGCTTACAGTGGCCACACTTAATTCTCTTTTCGGCCCAATGGAGGAAGGGAGGCAGAGGAGGGTCCCATGACTAGGATAGCAGCCAGAGCTGACAAGGGAGAAAGGGGAAGAAAGGCAAACTGAGGCTGTGGACCCAACAGCGCCCTGCACCTCAGTTCCCGTGGTTCTGAAGGTCCACGTACCTTAGCAGGAATCTCAGCTTCCCCCTATTTTGCTCCTGGCCTGCATTCTCCTCTCTCTGGCTTGATGAGATCCTGGCAAAATAAGCCCGTGAGGACACTGCCAGCATCTCTACACTTATTCTGTCCTTTTCAGACCTTTCCACCGCTTTCCTTTCCTTTCCCGAGAAGACAAGCATCTGCTACTCCCCCCAGTCCCTGCTCTAACAGCACCTAGCTGAGGGTCCCTTGGGCATGAGGCCATCTGACATACAAGATTTAGAAGGCTCCTTTTTTCTCTATTAGAAACCTTTACCAACATGCACTTCTGAAACAGACTTTTTTTTTAATAGGCAAAAAGCATTCACTGGAAATATAGTTTACCAAGGTTTGGCCTATTTTATTGTGCTGTATTTTCTTACAATAAAGTGGGGAAAAAAGGAAAGAAAAGAAAAGAAAAATGCCTGTGGTCACCTGAAATTCTTCTCAAGCAGTAAAATAAAGCATCCACCTTCCTTCTACCTTCAACTTCGTATTTTGATAAAATTGTACGACCTGCCCACCCTCCAGGAGACGTACAAATTACAAATAAGGGGTCTAATTCTCCAGGTCGCAAATAAGGGAAAACACTTCCAACCTCTACCTTTTCCTTGGGGCTTTATTGTAGAAAACTTGTAGTTTTAACCACGGTCTACCATCTTGGAAATTTATATAAATTTTTTTGATAGATTTCTTCTCCGTGTTAAGGGCCCAGAATGTCTTTCTCAAGGGCCCGAGAACCATCTCCGAAAAGTAAGCGCGTAGGGAGGTCCCTGGCTGTGTGCCAGGCCGGAGCATGACGTGGGTGGCACCTCGCTAAGACCTGCAAGAGGGCCTCCTGTGATGCAGACCAAGGAGAAGTTTCCTCTCTCCTGGGCGGGGCCAATTAACTAAACAGCCGGTCACTCCGGTTACTAGGTGGTTGTGAAATAAACTAGGTGTAGTGAAGGCGCTATGGGTCTCCCGGAAGACCTGTTCGCGTTCATCTCGGGAAGGTGCACTCGCCGTATTTCTGTGGAGAGCGCGCTTTGTCTATTTCCAATTAAAGGAAGAGCTTTCCTTCTGCCTTTGTCTCTTAGTGGGTCGGAGCGATCTGGTTGAATCCTTCTTCAATAAGACCGTTTTGTTTCTGTTCTTTGTGTAGAAGATTTCTGGGTTGGGAGGAAATTTTCTTTTTAATTATATTTCCCCAACAAACCTCAAATCCTTTGTGGAACAAGTGAAATACAGAAGCCTAGCTAGTCTATGTAAATATTGACTGTATCTACATATGCTCAGATATTCGGTGAGTCAAAATCGTATTTCTTATTGTTAACTTTGGTTTTTTATTTACTGCAATAAAAATACACTAAAATTTTATGGTGTATACTCCTCCATAAATCTCCACTGGCTATATCATCTACTCTCTGTGCTCCAAGAGGAATTCCATGGTAATCTATTGACAAATAAAATACGTGGAGCAAATGTATCGTGTGTTTGAAACTAATAGTCCCTTCCCACCAGACAGGTGTGCCTCCTAGGAAATCCGCCATCTAACTTCTGGGGTGACCAGAGTGCCCCTCGGTTAGTTACATTCACCCACTGTGTGTGTTTCATACATTTAGAACAGGGAGCTCTGTTTTAAATCTCAAACACTTGACTTTTAATTTTTTTTGCATGAATGCGGTTGCCAAAGAGAAGTACTTTCAAAACGATGGAGTAAATCCATCTGTTTGTTCATTTAATTTAAAATATGTATAAAGATGTAAAGTTTACTGGGTTTTAGGGATAAAGAGAGGAAATGACTCCTGTCCTCAGGGTGACCACAGGTTCTTAGGGGCAATAAGAAACCTCTAAAGTGTCCATTAAACTTGATGTGAGGGGCATCTGGGGGGCTCAGTCAGCTAAGCTTCCGACTTCTGCTCAGGTCATGATCTCACTGTTCCAGAGTTTGAGCCCCGCATTGGGCTCTGTGCTGACAGCTCAGAGCCTGGAGCCTGCTTCCCATTCTGTGTCTCCCTCTCTCTCTGCCTCTCTCTCTCTCTCTCTCAAAAATAAATAAACATTAACAAAAAATTAAACAGGGGGCGCCTGGGTGGCTCAGTTGGTTAAGCCTTCGACTTTGGCTCAGGTCAGATCTCACGTTCGTGGATTCAAGCCCCGCGTCGGGCTCTGTGCTGACAGCTAGCTCAGACCCTGGAGCCTGCTTTGGGTTCTGTGTCTCCTTCTTTCTCTGCCCCTCCCTCTCTCATGCTCTGTCTCTCTCTGTATCAAAAATAAATAAAACATTTAAAAAAATAAAAAATAAATTAAAAAAGAATTTAAACAACGTGAAAAGTGAGAACTTAGGAAGAAACTCCTCCTCATTAAGTGTGAGGAGAGTGCAGAATTTTGGACAGAATCATTTTGAATGACCTTTAAGGTATGAAGTGTTTTATGCGAAGGAATAGAGGGCTGATCCTCTCCATGGAAACTCTGATATTTTAAAAATACAATAGAAATGAAAATGTGTCATGAGTAGTGTGTCTCTGCAGAATAATCTCCATCTGAGTCTCCCACATGGACGTGCGCCTCACGGGGGTCAGGGGCAGGGGGCGCTCACGGGACACAGGGATGCACAGGGTGCAAATCTTCCCCCAACATCTCCGTCTTGCTCAGGAAAGATTGGCTTCCGCCTGGGGAGCCCACCTTGTTCAGAGACACTGAGTTCCTTAATTTCTTATTCTTGTTCCATTCTATTAATGGAAAACAGTTTTGGTTAATTATTATTCTGAAAGCCCAATTAAGAGTTGTATCATTTCTAATCAAATCATTTAAATACTAATGGGAATAAAAATGGTCTAGCGCTTATGCATTACGTGATCCCCGTGCAGGAATATGCTTCAGTCAAACTTAGGCCGCGTCTTTCTCCCAGCCTGCCTTCTCTTAAAGATGAATGAGTTTAAAATTCTGATTTTGTTAGGTGGTTTTCCATTGAGCATGGCTTTACCAGAGCCACTTTCTCAATTTAGTATCTGAAGTCTTCTCCACACTTTTCAACTCTGAGACTCAGAGTTAGGGCTTGTGGGTATGTGTAAGATTGTGTGCTGAGTATTTTTTTTAAATGTTTTATTATTTTTTTAAGAGAGAGAGACCATGAGTGAAAGAGAGGCAGAGAAGAGGGAGACACAGAATTGGAAGCAGGCTCCAGCCTCTGAGCTGTCAGCACAGAGTCCAGCGTAGGACTTGAACCCGTGAACTGTGAGATCATGACCTTAGCTGATGTCTGATGCTTAACCGACTGAGCCACCCAGGCGCCTGTGTTCAGAGTATTTTAGAGAGACAGTTTTCCAATTCAGCAGATTTGTAGCATAGTCAAATGTCCCTGTTTATTTTTATAACAGGAATTGCCCTGCTCTGCTTCTGACAAGGACCACATCCTATTCATTGTATATTTTCTTACATTTCCTCCTGTGCTGAATGTTAGTTGGGAGATCAGAAACTTGCTCCCCATTTAGGGAAAGGAAAATTGACATGTCTAAATTTTTAGGACCTTTTGACCTATCTACTCATTTATCTGTCTTTAATTCTCCCCCACTCCTTCTCCTCTCTCTCTCTCTGTTTCTCTCTCTCTCTCTCAATCTCTGTGTGTGTCTGTCTCCCCCCCCTCACATGTACACAGCTCACATATACGTCAGAAAATGCTGATGGAATTTCTATTCTGTGTTCCACCTCTCCCAAATCTCTGTAGGCATCAATCTCGTAAAGATGGTCACTCTCGTCTCTGAGAGTCCGTAACCCTTCTGGGAAGGTAGGTTACTTGCTGTTTGACAGGAATGACATGTCCCAGGAGCAGCTAAAACATAACCCCTCTGTTTTTTCTTCAGAAATTTAATCATTAAAAATTTGTTGGTTCAAACCCAGAAACTTGTAGTTCATGTTACAAACTAGTCAATATTCAATGTTAAAGCCACAAACGCTGCAGCCGAAGAGTTACTAGATAGTGTTATGTCCCCTGAGAGTTGCTGCGTTCACTGTACCAAGTGCTTGCTTGCCTTCCTAGGAATTTAGGGCAAAACTATGTGGATTGATGGGTGTTAACTTGTGTGTCTATGCCATTTAACTGGTAGAAAACCAATCCTGTCTTTAAAATCCTAATATCTTACTCATCATATAGTTTTGCATTAATTTTGAGTGTTTTAAAAATGTGTTAAATGGGGTGCCTGGGCGGCTCCATTGGTTAAGCATCCAACTCTTGGTTTCAGCTCAGGTCGTGATCTTGTGGTTCGTGAGTTCAAGCTCCACATCGGGCTCTGTGCTGGCCTACGTGGAGCCTGCTTGGGACTCTTTCTCTCCCTCTCACTTTACTCTTCCCTTGATCATTCTCTCTCCCTCTTTCTCAAAATAAATAAGCTTTAAAAATTTAATTAAATATTATTTGATTACTGGTGTTTTTATTTTTTTGGTATGTTTTATTTTTTTGGTGCAAGAACAAGATAAATCACCACTAACATGCAACCATCTATAAAGACGTAAAATATGTCCTTCATCTTACATGCAGACGATCCAAACCATCAGGTACCTGTAACTATAAGGATTCAAGACTGATTTCAGGAAACCTCATATGTGCTCCCTTCCTTTATAATCTGCACCCCGAGGCGCCTGCGTAGTCAGTGTTTGAAGCATATGGGTCTTAATTGAGGCTCAGGTTGTGATACCAGGGTTGTGAGATTGAGCCCCACATAAGGCTCTGTGTTAAGTTTGGAGATTGCTTGGAATTCTCCCTCCCTCCCTCTCTCTCTCTCTGTCTTTCTCTCTCCCACCTTTACCCCTCTCCTCCCCCCAAATAAATAAACTTTTAAAAACTGCACCCTGACCTGCACTCCCTAGGCCCACAGAGTGAAGTTTGCACTTGGTGTTCACCCAAGATCCTTTCCAGCTAGTTCTTTTTTTTAATTAAAAAAAAAATTTTAACATTCATTCATTTTTGAGAGACAGAGAGTGGGGGAGGGGCAGAGAGAGAGAGAGAGAGAGAGAGAGAAAGAATCTGAAGTAGGCCCCAGGCTCTGAGCTGTCAGCATAGAGCCCGATGTGGAGCTCAGACCCATGAACCTTGAGATCATGACTTGAACTGAAGTTGGACACTTAACCTACTGAGCCACACAGGCACTCCTCCAACTAGTTCTTAAACATGTATTCGATTAAGAACCAAATTGTTTACCTTCTCTTGATCTTCTTTTTGGCCCCCATCCCCTGCTGTATGGTCTTCTGGGAGCTTTCATGGTATTTAAAGCTCAGCCTTTCTCTTCATGTTTGGGAACATTCTAGATTAGTTCTAGTGTCCAGATTTTTAAACTAGGATTTCTTCTGTCTATATCACTTCCAAGTACTCAAATATTCTCCACACAGGCTAGCTATGCAATCAGAAGTCCATGGTCAACTTTTTTAGAGTATTAAGTGGTATAGTGAATGTCAGATAACTCTCTGTAAAGGCTCTCTTACAAGTCTGTGATCCTGGGACTCTCACCCTTGGTCACAAGTTATCCGGCCTCCCATATCTCAAGCTGACTTCACCTCTGATCCCCAGAAAGAACTATTCATATTAGCTGTCATAAGTGTTTGGACTCTAAGAGATAGCCATGCTGATCAGTTCTGATAGATACATTCTTTTTTTAAGATGTTCCAAGTCTCATTCTGAAAAGGCACGGTGAATCAGTCAGGTCACAGAGTCGCATGCTGAGAGGCAACTGAGTCCAGTGACTAATGCCTGAAGATAAATACAATTTCGTTAGCATGCCTGTGTACTAATTATTTGCCTGAAGATCTATTTGCAACTATACATGGGAAGCCATGTCAGTTGCTGTCAGCAATCAGTACACATGGAATTGCAAAATCCGTTCTCACCGCGTGCAGCCAATGGCAGCAGCAGAAATAGGAAATGTGCTTCTTTCCTGCTTTTTCCTGTTTTCAGGGTGGCTTTATATGTCAAGTAATCTACAGACATATAATGTCTTCTCGGGCTTTGTCCTTTGTTCTTGTGACAACATACACAATTCTAGTAAATTGTGGTGTACAGTTGAGGTGCACCATTGGTGGCGGTCACATCCTGTGAAGTCACAGAAAATGTTAGATTAGCAAACCCTGGACTCCTGGGGTAGAACATGGCTCCGTGCCTGCAACCCTCTGGCCACACATTTTCATCAGTGGAGGAGCCCACACTCTTGTCTTACGTGTGCTTCTGCTTACGGCCACCTTACTTAATGGACATGACTGGTTCCTTAACCCTGAGCTAGACAGCTCCCAGGCTCCGGCCAGTGCCCGGGTACAGCTTACTGAGCACGTTTCCTTTCCTCCTGAGGCACATTTCGGCCTTCTGGAACTTAAGGACAGTAGCACTATAACACTCTGCTTGGAGTACATTTTTAACAAAGAATGAAAAAAAAATAATGTAAGATCACATAGACTAGAAAAACACCCTTGTTTGCAGCAGGAGAGTTGAAACCAAAAGACAAGGCTCTGTCACCTTTTCAAAAAGAAATTTATTTTTTATTTATTTTTGAGAGACAGTGCGAGCAGGGGAGGGTCAGAGAGAGAGAGGGAGACACAGAATCTGAAGCGGCTCCAGGCTCTGAGCTAGCTGTCAGCACAGAACCCGAGATGGGGCTTGAACCCACGAACCATGAGATCATGACCTGAGCTGAAATCGGATGCTTAACCGATTGAGCCACCCAGGTACTCCTCTGTCACCTCTTCAACCTCGGCTAGAAACACATACATCTGGTGACTCAAATTTGTCCTCACGCAACAGGTGTCCAGGGATGGCTGCAAAGGCACAACAGTACTGGTTTTAGGATTACGAGTCCATTGTGGGTCAGGTAAATCCACAGACTGGGAATGTCTGAACGACAAGCATCATCTGTAACTAGGGAATGTCTGTGGCCAGACTTTCTATTTGTTCTTGCTTCTATGTTCATTTATATTGGGGTTATCATTGACCATTAGGACAAAATGACGGAGCTTAAAACACAGCAGAGTGAGGAGGGAAACTGGGAAGGCATCAGAATGACACAGAATTAGCAAGAGGCCATTCAGATGAACCATTAGGGTAGTGACCGGAGTCTCCGCAGGCTGGTGAAGGGAGAGCTGAAAAGCTGCACTTTCTGCGAAGTATAGCTGTGCGGTGTCCGTCAGACAGGAAGGGTGTGATGGAAGCAAAAGGGTTAAAGAGAAGATGCATAACTAGTGCATTTAGGGCTTCTTCAATGCACATATTTTGGAGATTAAACAATGATTTTTTATACTACACTTTGGTGGGCTTCCAGCTTGGGTGGAGCCCAGCCAGGCACTTCCGCACCACTTGGCATTGAATGAGATCTCGCAATGGCACGTGGATGGCAGAAAGGGCCTGCAGGGTCATTCTGAGGCCTTGGTAAGAACGGATGGGCATCTGGGTTCAGCTGCCAGTGCCTCCCAGAGAGAATTCGAGAAGCCCACAGACAAGTGATATAGACTTCTTATTGTGTAGGCTTGGAGGACCCAGAATGTCACTTTGCTTGGTCAGGTAGCTCAGAGCCCAAAATCAGAAACAGTTTCAAAGGGAAGAGGGACAATCTGAATCTATCTCTCAAATGCAGGAGTAGCAAAGAATATGTCTTATTTGCTTGCCCTTTCTACGCTTTAAAATACCTGTCGTTAGCATATCATGCTTCTATTGACTTCTGTACCCAAAACTAATTATTGGGTAATACCTTATTTTAAAGTTTTTCAATTAGCTAATACTTGTTTGCTCATTTGTGTTTATTCACCTAATCTAATCACCTGGTATAAAATATAAACTATCAAAAGAAGGGAAATACACCTTGTGATCTGCGAATACCTTATGATTTACTTAGAAAAGTCTAGAAAGAACACATACTATAACAGCCTTAGCATCAGAGATTTTTAATTCACAAATGTGTTGTTTATCACTATTGTAATTGATACCTAATTAAATTTTAATAATTTATTGATTGAGATAAAGAGGGAAGTCAGATCAAAAGATTTAGACCACGTTTTGTTTGTTTTGCTTTATTTTTGTTTTTAACTCCTACTACTGATTGAAGCTGTGAATGCCAAAAAAAATCAATGTACAAATGGAATTGTGTGCTGTATACACTAACTTCTTTAAAAATATTTGGTGTCAAATATTTTTTATAAACTATATTGTATTAACAAGTCAACATCTGGAAACTTTAATAATTGGATCCAATCTTTCAGCTGAATTTTAAATTATTGTCAATAAAAGATAACTAAGTGTTGTTTTTACAGTGACGTAACGGGGAGGGTTTCTTGAATATTTTAGAGGGTTTTCAGGCCTGGATGGAAAAATAATAAATTAACTGCATGAGAAAAGATTAAGCTAACTGAAAGAGAAGTAGGCAAGTAAAATCAATTTTTACTGCAAAACTGGGTTTTGCTGCAATCCAGGACAATCTCTAAGAAGGAAACAGATTCATGAGTTTTTTCTTCATCATTCAATCTTCTCCCATTGATACTTCAGTTTTAAAGCCTAGGAATACACTTTAATAAAACATTAATTAAACGTTGATAGAAACAATAGTCAAAACAGTAGAGAATAACTCTTTGGTTTCTATCATAACAAAGTCTCTTATCCCACAAGGTTTTCATATCTTGTCTATCTACTCTTACTGAAAATGAAAACCTTATAAAATTCCGGAATATGCAGCAGAAGTCCTAAAAACTGCTACAAACCAAAGACACACCGTTGATAGTTTCTGCCAGGTTTGCGTTTTGCTTCCTTTTGTAAAAGAAGAGTTGGTAGAATCAAGTAGGGGTGCAGTGTGGGGAGAGGAAACCTGTCCTGGGGTCAGCCATGCGCATTCTCCTGGCCTCTCTCACATCCGAGGTCAGTAAGTACTGAGTCCCTGAAAATGGTGCTGAGCAGAGCCTACTGTGATGATTCCAGAATCCTCCGTGGAGATTGCAAATGATCCCTTTCTGTGTTAGCAGCCACTCTGACCCTCTGTCCCTTTCGCCCCCTCACTATGCCCCTCACTGCTCACTAAGCAGCCTTGCGCAGAGGACTCAGCTTTCCTGATTCTCGGCCCCCCGACGTCAGGAAAAGCCCTACTTACCCTGCAGGCGGCCGTGAGGCCCCATAAGAAAAAGAGAAATGAAGGCATTGATAAGCTGAGGCTCTATGTCAGAGAGAACCTGCCACATTCTGCAAACCCCCAAGGGACAGGATTGTTCTATATGACATTTGGGGCAAGGTCTACGGGGGAAGGTAGAGGGGCTAGGAAATAGGCAAGTCGGTAGATGCCAACTCCTGGCAATCCCTGGTCCCTAGTCTCGCTCTACCGCCATCGTACACACAGCTACGGCACTGGCTTCGAGTGTCTGCCTTTTCCACTCAGCATCGTGGCTTTAAGGTGTCTCCATGTCGTCACGCGTATCTGTGCTTCCTCCGCCTCTCCAACAAACAATGTTATTGTGTACGGATGGGCCACATATCGGCTGACAGACATCTGGGCTGTTTTCACTGCGTGTCTGTCGTGCGTGACGGTGCCGCGTACCTGGGTGTACACGTTTTTATGCCGATGTGTGTTTCAGTCATCCTGGCTGTATTCCTAGGACTGGAAGGGCTGAGTCACGGGAAAACTACACTAAAAATAAGCCAAATGTCCTATAAAGGAGAATCACATTTATTGGGGTATATTCACATAAAGGAATGGCATACAGCAATATAAACAGAAGAGACATAGCTACACATCACAATGTGAAAAGGTTTTACCCTAAATTGCTTTCTAAGAATATATATAATTTATTATCAAGTTGGCTGATATACAGTGTATACTGTGTGCTCTTGATTCCCCCATGATTCATCGCTTACATACAAGACCCTGTGCTCATCCCAACAAGTGCCCTGCTCAGTGCCCCTCCCCCATTTCTCCTTCTCCCTCACATTCCATCAGCCCTCAGTTTGTTCTCTGTATTTAAGAGTCTCCAATGGTTTGCCTCCCTCCCTCTCTTTTTATAACCATTTTTCCTTTTCCCTTCCCCCATAGTCTTCTGTTAAGTTTCTCAAATTCCACATATGAGTGAAAACATAAGATATCTGTCTTTCTCTGACTGACATATTTCATTTAGCATAAAACCCTCCAGTTCCATCCATGTTGTTTCAAGTGTCCAGATTTCATTCTTTCGCATCACCATGTAGTATTCCATTGTATATATAAACCACATCTTTATTCATTCATCAGCTGATGGACATTTGGACTCTTTCCATAATTTGGCTATTGGTGAAAGTGCCGCTACAAACAATGAAGTTGACAACTCAGGAAACAACTGATATTGGTGAGGATGCAGAGAAACGGGTACCCTCTTGCACTGTGGGTGGGAATGCACACTGGTGCAGCCACTCTGGGAAACAGTGTGGAGGTTCCTCAAGAGTTAAACATAGAATTACCCTACACCCCAGTAATAGCACTGCTAGGAATTTATCCAAAGGATACAAGAGCACTGATTCATAGGGACACATGTACCCCCAAATTCCTTTTTAAAGTTAATTTTGTTATTTTTGGAGGAAGAAAGTGAATGGGGGAGGGGTAGAGAGACAGGGAGAGCGGGAGAATCCCAACAGGTTCCATACTGGGACTCAAACTCACAAACCATGAGATCATGACCTGAGCCAAAGTTGGACAGTTAACCAACTGAGCCACCCAAATTTTTGAGGCAACACTGTTGGGTCATACTTCTTACAGCATTAACTTTACATGGAGATCTAAAATAGACACGATTTAAGCTTTGTATTTTAGGGATAAATGTAGAGGTGGTGAATGTATCTTTATTAAAAAGCAAAGAACTGATTTAAAATTAGACTATTAGTCACTTTTAGGGGGAGAGAAATGTGAGATAAGAAAGAAGATGATTTAAGATGCTCACACCTTTTGTGAATACATAAGTGTTTATAATTATTCATTATGCTCTATAGGTATGCACTCCTCTGCATGTGTGTTACGTGTCATATATTTTTAAATTACATGTTCTCCATCAAGTTACAAGCTTCTAGGGGTTTTTTTCTTTCTATTTTTAGGCTTTGGCTCAAGCATCTCAAATTAGGATATGCATGTCCGATGAATCCTAAGCAATTAGTAGACAATAGCCACTAAGATTGAATACAGACTAACAGAAGCTTCCAGATTTTTAATTTCTAAAATTACATTTTAACTTGCCTTTACATTGAGCATCAATATTTGTCTTCTGTTAATAGAAATTTACTTTTGAACTGCAATTTTTAAAATACTTTGGATAGGGGGCGTCTGGGTGGCTCCGTTGGTTAAGGGGCCGACTTCAGCTCAGGTCATGATCTCGCAGTTCCTGAGTTCAAGTCACACGCCGGGCTCTGTGCTGACAGCTCTGAGCCTGGGCCCTGCTTCACATTCTGTGTCTCCCTCTCTCTCTGCTCCTTCCCCACTCATGCTCTGTCTGTCTGTCTCTCTCTCTCTCTCTCTCAAAAATAAATAAAATATTAAAAAATAAAATAAAATTCTTTGGATAAAATCTTCATTACCTCAGTAACATGCAGTCTGACTTTCTAAAAGACAAGGAAGAGTGTTAGAAGATATAGTCAAATCAGTGATGCCAATTTATCAATCTTTTATCCTTTACCTGAAAAGATCAAGTTGAAATCTTTGGATTGGTCAGGCAGCTCTGCACAGTATTCTCTGTGCTGCACCAACGCCAGCTCATGAAATGCATGAGTCTGTTTTAAACAGAACACACACGGGGTGCCTGGGGGCTCCATCAGTTAAGTGTCCGACTTCGGCTCAGGTCATGATCTCGAGGTTCATGGGTTCAAGCCCCACGTTGGGCTCTGTGCTGACAGCTCAGAGCCTGGATCCTGCTTCAGATTCTGTGTCTTCCTCTCTCTCTGACCCTCCCCACCTCACTCTGTCTCTCTCTGTCTCAAAAATTTTTAAAAAACATTAAAATAAAAAGTAAACAGAACACACGAATGTTGAAGGGACACTTGGGGGGCTCCGTCAGTTAAACCGCTATTCTTGGTTTCAGCTCATGTCATGATCTCATGGTTCATGACTTTGATTCCTCGTGGGGCTCTGCACTGACAGTGAGGAGCCTGCTTAGGGTTCTCCGTCTTTCCCTCTCTCTGCCTCTCCCCTTGTCTCTCTCTGCCTCTCCCCTTCTCTCTCTCTCTCTTTGAAAAATAAATTTTAAAAAACTTTAAAAACTTAAGAAAAGGAGCACACGAAAGGGGATTATTTATGTGCACATTGCGTTTCCATACCAACCCCAGGGTGTGAGGTGCCCAAGAGAAAGGAGGAAAGAGAACCAGTGTGCATTTTGCCTCAGGTGGGCCTGAGCCACACCACGTCCTGGCAACGTAATCTTGAGGAAGTCATGTGGTCCCTCTTTGCCTCTTTGTCTGTTGAATTGAGAGACTGACACTTGGTTGACAATGTTGTTGCAAAATGTCATGCAATCATGCCGATAAAGGACACAGTGCTTTTGGCACGTGGGAAGTGGCAGAGGAGAGGGGCACACGGAAAGCTCGTGTTCCCTAGGGGTTGGGGCCCGTTGACAATGCCATTCAACCCATGATTTCCTGGAAGTAAAGCTCTCTGACGTACCTGAGCCTTTTAATTTCTTCACAAAACCATGACCACATTCAACGGTGGATTGTTTGGCTACAAGTAGATTATCAATCCAGTGCCTGAGAGGATGTATTTATTTCAGAGAAGCAATATACTGCTTTACCAAAGCATTGTAGACAGTGTTGCAGACATGGGAGAAACCGCGGACAAAATGAATTCTTGCGCAGTTATTGAGTGCCCTGGTGACGACAGGTGTGCTTGGGGAGTTAGATGTTTAATTGGGTCACTGATTCACACCTTGGTGATAAAAAATGTAGACCTTCTTAGTTTCATACTGAGAGTAAAGATTTCTGTAACTTACCCAGCTCGATTAAACAGACCCTGCAGTCAGCTTGTCAATTACAATGTGCAGATCGGCGTGAGCGCACCTTCGGGGCGGTTTTTATGTTATGGTATAAAAATTGAACTTGATTTTACTTGCTAATTATCTGCCTCTCTGACTAGTATGTAAGATCCATGAGTCCGTGACCCTCGTCTGTCTTATTCACTTAAACAGTGCTTGGTACATAATAAATACACAATCAATTTATTTTAAATCATTCGAATGAATGAAGGCTTCCACCTGGAAACTGAATGGGGTATTTGATCGTTGGGCGTGCATTCCCCTGAGGCAGGCATTGGAAAGAAAATGTATTGAATCCTTTCTCTTCCAGGTAGATTAAATTTTTTCTGTGAATATAGGATAGTTTTCTTTTCCAGTTATTCAGTGCTGTTAGTTGTCTGAAGGAGACCTTTCTGCACAGAGCTTTTCAATTATAACCTAAGCAGGAAACTCCTTTTATACCAGGGATTAAAATAGATGAAAGAAGGGATATAATAAGGCATCACTGAGTGGTTTCTCTAGGCTGGAGAGTCGGAGACTATTCAGAAGCTCCTGGGTGAGGAGGAGAATGTGCTAGACTAGGGGGAAAGCAGGTGCGGGAGGGGCTGGTGTACATGCATGGCCTTGGGTTCACAGAAGAAAAACCAACTCGCCCGTCTGGGGCAGGAGTCAGTAAAAGAGGTTAGAATTTTACAAGGGGTCAAATTGTGTTTAGTTTTTGTTTTTGTTTTTGCTTTTGTAATCTAGGCCAAGAAATTTTATCTTTATCTTAAGCCTCTGGAGTGTTTTCAACAGAGTAGTGCCACTGTCACTTTTAAATGTTTTTTAAGAGATCACTCTGGCCCCTTGTGTGGAGAAGGGGTTTTAAAGAGGATACAGGGGATGTAAGAAGAGGGTTTGGAGAGGGTTGGATTAATCCAAGGACTGTAAGGATTTGTAGCTGTGTGGAGTTCAAGAAAGCAAACATATCTGGGTGCATTTTGTAAGTAGAATGGACAGGAATCAGTGGGTTGGATGAGGAAATACAAAAATCAGAGCTAACTGTACAGTTTTGGGCATGAGCCATTGAATTGCTTAAATAGCGACATTTATAGGTCTGGGAAGAATGGAAGCGGCATAGGATTCAAGATGGGTGGGAATGAAGCCTGTATTCTGACCTCGTACTGTTGATGCCGCCATTGGAGGAGCGCGAGGTGATGTCACATCTGAACGCAAGGGAGTCACCGGCACGTGTGGCATCTTAAGTGAATGCACTGCGGACAGCGTGTAAGTTAGAATGGAAAAGCGCCCTAGCGAGGTCCCAGGGACTCTGACATTTCATTGCTGAGCTGCTAGGAGGGCCTTTTAAGGCAGGTGGAGAAAGAAACAGGAAAGCCAGTAAAAGTAAAGCATTAGAAAACCAGAGTGCTCACACTGGGGGGTCGCTCTGCCTCCGGGGTAGGGGCAGGCGCCCACTGTCTGCTTTGAAGACCAGAGGGTGCCTGGGACCAGAGAGGTTTGGTCTTAGCAGAACATGAGAGAGGAAGCCAGATTTGGGGGGCGTAAGGGGAATATATGGAGTAAGGAAGGAGACCAGACCAAAGACAGCACCTCTAAGATGTTTTGATGGAAGGAGAGCAGAAGGTGAGCTCCATCTCTGTAGCAAGACGAGGTGGGAGGGGTGTGAGGGGTGCCCGGGTGGCTCAGCAGTGAAGCCTCCGACTTCCGCTCAGGTCATTGATCTCCTGGTCTGTGCGAGTCGGGCTCTGTGCTGACTCAGAGCTTGGAGCCTGGAGCCTGCTTCCGATGCTGTGTCTCCCTGTCTCTCTGCCCCTCTCCGGCTCCCACTCTGTCTCTTTCTCACAAAAATAAACATTAAAACTTGTTTTTTAAAAGATAGGGTGGTCTGGGTCTGGTTGCACAGGGTAGCTGGTGGCGGGGCTGCAGCACCCAGAGCTCTGCCCCGCCACTGAAATGGGCAAAGCCCATCCAGAAACACCCTGGACATACCTAGAAATATAGGCACCCAGTGGACAGCACGTTGGTGGGTAAAAGTAGGCATCACAGATCTGATCCTTCATCTCCTATCACTTGCTTACTAAGCCACTCATTGAACCCACCTTGCCTGACACTCCCCCTCCCCCTCACAGCATGGTGTCTCGATGGTTATTCAACTTGAAATCTGCAGTGCCTCAGGAAGCAAGCATGGCTGCCGTGAGATGGCTGCCATCAAATTCTTAATGCAGAGCTCAAGTCCCCCTCAGCACCTTTCATTTTTGCTTGCACCAGACTGAGTGGCTCAGAACACAGGAAATCCCTGTCCAACATAACCGTCCTTCAGATATTGGAATGCTGCCACTTTGTCTTCTGGAGTTATCTTTTCTTCCCTTTTGTGTATTATGTCTTACAAATATCCGCTCTTGCACAACTTGACTCCACTCTGCTCTTCCGTCAGTGTGCTAACTTTGCTATCGCTGATCCCCTCAGCATGGATGATGTTCACCGCAAAACTCAGAGGCCTGAGGGGACCAACCAATGCACGTGGGATTTCCCCTATAAATCCTACACACAACAGGAGCCACGGAAATGGAGGAAATGCAGCTTGTTAAAATAGTTGTAAGCAATACACTGATTTCTAGAAAGATTTGGTATTTCTTTCAAGTTTTAGAAGCTAATAGAAAAATTTTGCAACTGTCTCCTCAAAAAATTAAAATCAGAATCACCATATGACCTAGTAATTCCACTACTGAGTATCCACCCATAGAAAACAGAGACACTCTTTTGAAAAGATATACACACTCCTCTGTTTATTGCAGCATTATTTACAATAGCCACGACATGGAAGCCACCCAAGTGTCCATGGGTAGATAAAGAGATAATGAAGATACAGTATATGTACACAGTGGAATATTACTCAACCATAAAAGAGAAAAAAAAGGTCGTGCCATTCGCAACAACATGGATGGACCTAGGGGGTATAACGCTAAGCAAAATTAACCAGGCAGAGAAAGACAAACACCGAATGATTTTACCCCTATGTAGAATTTAAGAAACAAATCAAATAAACAAACCAAGAAAAGAGAGCCAACCTCCCTTAATACTGGAGAACAAACTTGCCAAAGGGGAGGGGGTTGGGGGATGGTGAAACAGGTGAAGGGGATCAAGAATCCACTTACCGTGATGAGCACGGAGTAAGGTACAGAATTGTGGAATGACTGTATTGTGCACCTGGAAATTATATAGCACTGTAGATTAATTATATGGCAATAAATGAAACAGAAGTAAGTTGAAACTTCTGTAACTCATATATAGCAGAAAACTTTTAATCTTAAAATGTTTTGTGCCCTAAGAGTCTTGTATGATGGAAATAACAATCCACAACTCTGCTGGGTCCCCCGGCCAGCAACGTTTGTTTCCTGCAGCGCCGCTGGAGTGTGGCCCAACCCCTAGCCGTGGGCCAGACATGAAGGGGCAGATGCTGGGTCTCTGGAACGGGGAACCGATGGGTGAGGGGCGACATGTGTGGTGGCACCGGGAACTCGGTTGACAAGTATTCGGATGTTGTACTTGGGTACATAATGTAAGAGAATCCGTTTATTAAAGATGCACTTTTTCTGTATCAAACACACTTTTTAAGAATCATGATATATATCAGAGAAGCATGCAAAGGCAGCGAGAGCAGACCTGCCCGGCCATAGGAGGGGGGCCTAGAAGGAAACCACACCAGGGGCGGGAACTGCCCCTGACTGTAGCTTAGGGAGTATTTCTCTCGCACGAGAGTGAGAATTACACTGGGTAATACGCAACTTTGACTCACCTTTGGCACAATTTGCAGAGTATGAGAACACGATAGCGTTGCATTCTGCAAACTCCAGGCAGATGTATCGGGTGAAACCAAGGACTAGTGCGCACACGGTGGGCCAGAGCGTATGTGTGTGCACCAGAGTAGGGGGCGTGGGAGGCGCTGTAAGTAGAGAACAGTGCTAGCAGACCAAACCAACTTCAGTAAATGGAAATAAGTGGTGGCAATATTCTCATAGTTAATGCTATTTTAAAACTATAGCTAGTAGAAGGAAATTAGAAGAAACATTGGGAGAGTATGTATTTTTCATTACTGTTAAATCCCCAGCAATTACTGAATGTAATGTATGCCAGTCACAGGGTATGTATGCATTTTGGGGACCCAGAGCGGATTCGTTCTACTGCCCATGGAATACTTGTAAATTGTGTGAATAACATTGGCAGGAATATTCTAATATTGCTAAAGGTACAGAAGGACAATTAATAGAAAAAGAACTGGCCTAATTAACATAATATCTGTTCAACCTTGGTAAAATTTGAATAATTGATAATTAAACAACTATAAAATATCATCTCCAGACTATTAATTTTTTTAAATATGAAAAGATAATGTCTTTACTGGAAATTTGTGGAGAAATGCTCACTCTCTTCCAATCTTAATGGAAGTATAAAATTATATTGCATTTTGGAATGGCATTTTGATGGCAAGTGAAATAGTAAAATTATCTTACATTTGCTTCCAACAATTTATCTTGTACAAATATTTCCTCAGGTCTAAATCTGCACGCACACACACACACACACACACACACACACACACACATAAGAAGGCAGCAGTTTTATATTAGTAACATGTTAAGAACAACTAAAAATATGGTACAGACACAAAAACAGATACATAGATCAATAGAACAGCATAGGAAATCCAGAAATGGACCTCAAATGTATGGGCAATTAATTTTTGACAAAGCAGGAAAGAATATCCAATGGAAAAAAAAAAGACAGTCTCTCCACCAAACGGTGCTGGGAAAACTGGACCGCAACATGTCGAAGAATGAACCTGGACCACTTTCTTACACCACACAAAAAAAATGAATTCAAAATGGATAAAAGACCTAAATGTGAAACAGGAAAGCATCAAAATTCTAGAGGAGAAAACAGGAAGCAAACTCTTTGACCTCCGCCACAGCACTTTCTTATTTGAAATGTCTCCAGAGGCAAGGGAAACAAAAGCAAAAATGACCTATTGAGAGTGCATCAAGATAAAAGCTTCTGGCAGCAAAGGAAGCAATCAACAAAACTGGAAGGCAACCAATGGAACAGGAGAAGATATTTGCAAATGATATAATATCCAAAAGTCTATAAAGAACTTACCAAACTCAACACCCAAAAAACATCCAGCGAAGATATGGGCAGAAGACACGAATAGGCACTTCCAAAGAAGACATCCAGTTGGCTAATGGGCACATGAAAAGATGTTCAACATCTTTCATCATCAGGGAAATACAAATCAAAACCATAGTGAGATACCACCTCATGCCTGTGGGGAGCTGCAAAGATTCAGCTGGTCGGCAGCCCACAGGCAGGAAATGTCACTCCCTGAGGGGAGCTGCCTGAAATACAAAGATCGGCTAAGGAAGTGCTATTCCCGATTTAGGGACTGGAGACTGCCAGACTGGAGAAGCCAGTAGAACAAAAGATCAACCGCATTTAGGCTTAAGTGGTGTCAATCGCTCCCCTGCCCAGTGTTGCTGTCTGCAAGTCTGGGCTTTCTTACCTATCCTTTAGGTGCTGTGTTTCAAATTTCAGTTTCGGTTTCCCCTTTACCCTAGCCTTTTCCTAAAAATCACTTGACCCTGTTTCCTAGCAACCAACCTAGGTCAGCTTCCCGCCCTAAACCCTATATAGGTATGGGTATTTTCTCAATAAACTGAGGCTTGATCAGAAATGCTTGTCTTGCCTTAACTCTCTGTGCTCCCTGCCCCCCAATTCTCTCTCCCTCCCTCAGGAACCCAGGACAATCAACCGGAACAGACACATGCCTATCAGAGTAGTTAAATTAACCACTCAGGAAACAGCAGGTGTTGGTGGGGATGCAGAGAAAGGGGATCCCTCTTGCACTGCTGGTGGGAATGCAAACTGGTGCAGCCACTGTGGAAAACAGTATAGAGAGTATTCAAAAAAATTAAAAGTAGAACTACCAATAACCCAGCAGTTGCACTACTAGGTATTTATCCAAAGGATACAAAAATGCTGATTCAAATGAGCACATGCACCCCGATGTTTATAACAGCTCTCTCAACAATGTCCAAATTATGGAGAGAGCCCAAATTTCCATCCACTGATGAATGCATAAAGATGTGGTATATGTACACAATGGAATATGACTCAGTGATTAAAAGAATGAAATCTTACATTTGCAACAACGTGAAAGGAACTAGAGGGTATTAGGCTAAGTGAAATTAGTCAGTCATTGAAAGACAAATACCGTGATTTCACTCATATGTAGAATTTAAGAAACAAAACATATGCGAACATACAATATCCAATGCTCATCCCAACAAGTGCCCTCCTCAGTGCCCATCACTTACATAATTCTTGACTGGATTTTGTAGTGCTTGAATTTGGGTATTTTCCTACATTCTAGTCTGGAAAAGTATAAAAATACTATCAAACACTAGGGATTACTGGAAGAATAAGTTAGTATGCTATTTCTATTCAGGGTACTTATGGGACAAGGTGCATGTAGCTCTGACTGCTTGTTTTTCTCCTGTGTCTCTCTTATTTCTCACTCTTTCCATCCAGAAACCCGGGAATTTGGTCAGGCTGCTCTGCCCTGCTCCTGGCTCATGAGATCTGCCTTGTGCACTCGGCTCTCATTACCTCCAGGGGCCCTGCTTCCTTAGTGTGCAGTGCTGTCTGCAGGGCCCAGGGCGCGAGCATCACAGACACCTCTTCACCGGGCGCCTTATCATTTAACGTCACTGACAACCATTCTTCCACCTCCTTCAGAATAAACAACAATGACAACCGTCAAGCCTGATTCAGAGACAGCGTCTGCTCCGAGCTCCATCTGCTTTGCTGCAAAGTCAAAACGCTGTTGAATTTCTCTGCTGCCCCAGCCGGGAAACCAGAAATGTTCAATTTCTTTTTTCAATGTCGATTTGTTTTATTTGGGGGGGGGGTGAGAGAGAGAGAGGGAGACACAGAATCGGAAGCAGGCTCTAGGCCCCGAGCTGTCAGCACAGAGCCCAACATGGGACTTGAACTCATAAACCGGGAGATCATGACCTGAGCCGAAGTCGGTTGCTCAATCAACTGAGCCCCCCCAGGCATCCCTCATTTCCTCCCTAATTTCCAGAGCACCCTCCTTGTTTCACCCTTGGTCTTCTACACAGCAGATTTCTAGAGGTCCCAAATCTAAAAGTCAGTGGGGGGAGGGCAAATATAGGGAGAGGCCACTATTTCTCACTTCATAATTTAATAAAATATGAAAATCAGTTTTTACTTTTACTTTTTGCAAAGCTTTGTGAAAAACCACTCTCTGCTTTGACTATTGGCCAAATAGACCTGGTCTCTCCTTAGGCTGTCCCACAGCCATCCAAACAAAACTCCTTGGAAAGAGTATATCCACCTAAAATATGGTCCTTCTTTTTGTCTTTGAATGCATGTGTTCATGATTGATATTCCAAATACTCTTTTTCTGTGGATTATTATTTTTTATTGTTATTTTTCTGACACGTCACTTTTCTTTCTAGATTTTTCTTTGTGAAGGGACACTGTGGAACACTCCAAAGAACAGATGCACATACTTCTCAAGTGCACCTGGAAAATTTACGAAGGTAGATCATATTTTGAGGCACACAATACCTGGGCCAAGAGAAACCACAAAATGAGTTAAACTATATTCTGAACTGAACAGAAATGAATAGCAGTGTAGCAAAATTTGTTGGGTGCATTGAAGGCAGTGCTAAGAAGGAAATGTACAGCTTTAATTTTCTTTTCTCAGAAAGAAGTCCTCACAGTAATGAGTTAACCTTCTTCCAGACGAAATTGGGAGTGGAACAGCAAATTAAATTGTAACCTAGCAGAAGAAGGTAAATGATAAAGATAATATCAGAAATCAATGAAAATGAAAACAAGATCACTAGAGAAGATCAATAATGCCAACATCTGGTTTTCTGAGAAGATCAACAAAAAGATCAACTTCCAGTCAGAATAAGAGAGAAGACACAAACTACCAAGGACACAAATGAAAGATACCATATCACTTGTGATTCTACAGATGTTAAAAAGACATGATAAAAATGTTTAATTTAGATTATAAATAGGTGAAATAGAAAAATAATCTTGAAAAAGTATCCAAGTTGAGCAAGCAAAATGAGAGATGACCTGGATAACTCTTTGTCCACTGATGAGAGTGATTCTGCAGCTACACAGCTTCCCACGAAGACTTCCAGGCACAGTTAGATTATGGAATTCTATCTAACATTTAAGAATGGAATAATAATAGCAAGTCTCCACAAACTCTTCCAGAAAAATAGAAGAGAAGGGAGCACCTCAAACCTCATTTAAAGACCCATGCCTTATCTGCACTGAAATATGAAAAGAGGCATTTCAAGGAAAGAAAACGACAGACCAATGACCTTCATAAACATATGTGTGGATTTGAAATGCAGGTCAACGGGCGCCTGGGTGGCTCAGTTGGTTAAGCGTCTGGCTTCAGCTCAGGTCATGATCTCACAGTTTGTGGGTTCGAGCCCCACATAGGTCTCTGTGCTGACAGCTCAGAGCCTGGAGCCTATCTTTGGATCCTGTGTTTCCCTCTCTCTCTGACCCTCCCCTGCTCATGCTGTCTCTCTCTCTCTCTCCCTCTCTCTCTCTCTCTCTCTCTCAAAAATAAATAAAAACATTAAAAAAAAAAAAAAAGAAATGCAGGTCAAGAGGGAAGAGTGGAAGTCATATTAGCTTTCCACAGGTTCATGGTGCTGAAACTAGCTCAGGAGAAAGCTGTCGCCCCTTCCCACGCACTTCAGCTGCCACAGCATAGCGTGGTCAGAAGCCGAGTGTGGGGGCAGGTGTAATTTGGAGTTAGCCTTTTGGAAGCCAAGATAGAATGGTGTGTGTGTGTGTGTGTGTGTGTGTGTGCGCGCGCACGCGCATGTGTGTCCTTAAAGCACTTGCCGGCCTCTCTCTGTCCTTTATGAACTCCAGCCTCTGGAAATGGAGATACTGCTGGGTACTTTTGGTAGGAATCACTGGGCAGGCACAGCTTAGTCTCATCCTCCCTCCATGGGGAACTTACTTGTCCACAGAAAGTGGGTGCTCTCATCGGTGACCTCACGCTGTAAACTGCAGAGGGTGTGTTCCTTTTGAGGGAAGCTTGTCCTGATCTAGTGTGGCTGTAAGTGGTGATAAATTTACATACTTTGGGTATTCAATATTAATGTGACCACCCTTCTTACAGAAGTAACTAAGCCACAACTAGTAGTGAAGATGAATCATGTGCTTCTCTACTTACTTTATTTTTGAAATGTTTATTTTTTTCTGACAGAGATAGAACACAAGAAGGAAAGGCAGAGAGAGAGAGAGAGAGAGAGAGAGAGAGAGAGAGAGAGAGAATATGAAGCAGGGTCAAGGCTCTGAGCAGTCAACGCAGAGCCCGACAAGGCACTTGAACTCAGAATCTGAACCATGAAATCATGACTTGAGCCAAAGTCAGATGTTTAACTGACTGAGCCACCCAGGCGACTCTATATTTATTTGTTTCATGTTGCATTTTTTTTCTGTGAAATGGGGTTGAAGAGCATCAAGCTATTTGGGAATTGGGTACATTGGACAGCAGGAGCAATGTGGGACCAAGGACATGTATGTAGGTAGGTGGAGTGTTCAGAAGGGGTGCTTCTTCAAGAATAGGGACAAGGAGAAACACTGACATGCACAAAATAAAAATACCCAGATATCAGCATCATGGGAAGGGCATGATAACAAGAACAAGGAAGATTCTACTGAAAAGAGGGGTGGTAAGGAAAGGAAAAGCATGACCTTGGAGCTGAGGCTTGAGAACAGAGGACTCCAAATCAAATGTTAATAAACAAGAGATCAAGGTCCCTCAATAGAGTTCTCTCACAGAACGTAGTAAAATAATGTCAGTAGGTGAGTGAAGTTTTATGTCCATTCTAAAATAGAATTATCTCCTTGGGACCTTGGCATTAGCCTTTCAAATAAAAATATGCTGTTGCTGTTAGCAGCCCTTCTCTCCTCTGTCTTTTTATCACATAGCTTTGGGACTTCTTTTTTTTGGTAGCTAGGGAAATGAATTTAAACAATTTTTCTATGTTTTTCTCTTTTGAAAACATGCTGTGTATTTATGGTTTAGACTTTCAATCTATCACTCGTCTTGTAAAATTTGCACCATGACACTGATGCCAACAATCAAATCCAACCATCTCTAAAATTTCCATTGTTCAAACTAGCACTCTTTAACACAGGAGCCGTAAATGCTTTATTGCTCTGGTGAATTAAAAAATATCCTTGAGGCTTGGTTGAGCTTTTGAGATCCTGCCATCAATTTATGGTGACAGCCCAAACAAAGGGGAAAAATATCTCTGAGGAGTGGCACTGAAAAGCCTTTCTTTTGCCTTGCTCTGTTTTGATAGGCAGTAAAATTATTTTCTGGAAAGCAATAAAAAATGAAAATAAAATGTTTTAATTTCTTATATTTAAAAAGTTTCTACTGTAGTGAGAATACATAACAAGAATCTACCCTCTTAATAGATTTTTAGATGTACAGTTGAGTATTGTTAGCTACAGACATAGTATCGTATAGCGTATCTCTGGACTCATTCATCTTGCATAACATCTCGCTTAGCAACTCACCATCTTCCCTTCCCCCAACCCCTGGCAACCATAATCCCATTCCAGCTTCTATTGAGTTTGCCAGTTTCAGAGCCCTCAGACAGACGGAGTCATGCAGTGTTTGACCTTCTGAGACTGGCTCATTTCACTTAGCATCATGTCCTCCGGCTTCATCTGTGTTCTTGCATATTGCAGCGTTTCCTTCTTTTTTAAGGCTGAAGGCTGAACAATATTCTGTTGTATGTGTATAGCACGTTTTCTATCCAGTTCTTGGTCAATAAACCATTTAAGTGGTTGCCACATCTTGGTTACTGTAAGTTTGCTGCAATGAACACAGGGGAGCTTATCTCTCTTCAAGATCTTGATTGTAACTTCTTCTGGGTAGGTGCCCAGACGTGGGGCAGCGGGGTCACATGGCTGTTCTAGTTTTAATCTTTCTGAGGAGTCTCCAAGGTGACCTGCGTAGTGCCGGCACCATTTTGCATTCCCATTAACAGTACACAAGAATTCCCATTAAAATGGACTCAACTACAGGGAATAAAGTTCATGGGTCTGATTATACCTGGATTTATTTTTCAAAAAGTTGTTTTAATCTGAGAGAAAGAGAGAGCAGGGGAGAAGGGCAGAGGGAGGGAGAGAGAGAGAATTTTCAGCAGGCTTCACGCTCCAATGTGGGACTCAATCTCATGACACTGGGATCATGACCCGAGCTGTAATCAAGAGTTGGATGCTCAACCAGCTGAGCCACCCAGGCGCCCCTTCGTGGATTCTTTTTGATAAATACAGTACAATGAAACCTTGGATTGCAAGTGACTTGTTGTGTGAGTGTTCCACAAGATGAACAGGCATTTCTAATAAATTTTAACTTGATACATGAGTGATGTCTGGCAATATGAGTAGTACATGATGTCGAATGTCACATGATCGCAACTGAGCCCAATGGTCCTTGAAATTCACTTTGATATACAAGTGTTTTGGATGACAAGCGCGTATCCAGAGAAAAGCTATCCTCACAAACCAAGGTTTTAATGCATAATACTGTTGGTGTATTTTCTCTTCCTTAATGATTTCTTAACATTTTCTTTTCTCCAGCTTACTTTACTGTAAGAATGCAATATATAATCCATATAACATACAAATTATGTGTTAATTGACCATATTATTGGTAAGGTTTGTAGATAGCAGTAGGCTATTAGAATTAAGTTTTGGGGGAATCAAAGGTTACATGCATATTTTTGACTAAACTGGTGGGGAGTCAGTACCCCTGATCCCCACAGTGTTCAAGGGTCAGCTATATTCCACATCCTGGCCAAGATGTGTTGCTTTCTTTTCTTCTCTTTTCTCTCTCTCTTTCTCTCTCCCTTGCTCGCTCTTTCTTTCTTTCTTTCTTTCTTTCTTTCTTTCTTTCTTTCTTGCTATAACAGCTGCTCTAACTGGTGAGAAGTGCTATCTTCTTGTGGTTTTGATAGGCATTCCCCTGATAATTAGTGACATCGAGCATCTTTTCATATATATTATAAACCATCTGTTTCTATGATTTGGAAAAATGTTTATTCAAGTCTGTAGTTCATCTTTTAATTGGGTTATGAGTTTTTTTACTACAGTTTCAGAAGTGCCTTATATATTTTCAAAATTAGCCACTTATTAGATACATGGTCTGCAATTTTTTTCTGTTCTGTTTCACAGCATTGACTTTTCCCCCTTGCTGTTCTAAAACCTCTTAGTTCATTGCCTTCCCATTTTATTTTTGCTTTTGTTACATGCGCTGGCTTCATTTTCGTGAAATCATTGCCAAGACTGAAGCTAAAAGAACTTCCTTTCTAGAAAGTTTAGTTTCTTGTCTTATGCTTTAATTTTTAACCCATTTTGAGTTGATTTTTGTCTATGGTGCAAATTAAGGGTCCAAATTCTTTTTTTTACATGTGGATGTCTAATTTTCCCAACGCCATTTACTTAAAGACTCCTCTTTCCCATTGTTTGTTCTTGGCACCTTCTTCATTGGGAACATACGTGGGGGTGTTTTTCTGAGCTCTCTATTCTGTGCCATTGGTCTGTGTTTCTGTCTTTACACCAGGAACACAGTTTTAATTATGGTAGCTTTGTAGTACACTTTGAAATCAGTAGATGTGATGCCTCCAACCTCATTTTTTTCTTTCTCAATATTATTCTGGCTATTCAGGGTCTTTTGTGACTTGATATGAATTTTCTATTTTTTTTTAATCTCAGTAGGAAAGACTATTAGGATTTTGATAAGGACCTCGTTGAATCTGTTGATAACTCAGGGTATGGACAGCTTGATAGTTCTAAGTCTTCTACTCCATGAACAAAGGGCATCTTTCCATTTGTTTGTGTCTTCAACTTTTTTCATCAGTGTTCCGTAGTTTTCAGTGTACAAATCTTCCCTTTTTTAGAGCTTACATCTAAGTGTTTTATTCTTTTTGGTACTATTGTAAATGGATTGTTTTCTTTATTTTCTTTTCAGACATTTTCTTATTAGGACATAGAAATGGAACTGATATTTACACATAGATTTTATCGCTTATAACTTTCCTGCATTGCTTATTAGTCCTAACAGTTTTATGCTGGGGTCTTTTGGGTTTTCTATATATAATGTCATGTCATCTGCAAATAGACTTCTCCCTTTCTTATTTGAATGATTTTTATTTCTTTTGCATCTGTAATTGTTATGGCTAGGAATTCCAGTTGAATAGAAATAGCCAGAGTGGGCATCCTTATCTTTTTCCTGATTTTAGTAGAAAGTCTTCAGTTTTTCACTGTGGAATACATTAGCTGTAAGCTTCCCATGTAGGACCGTATTTTGTTGCGGTCATTTCCCCTCTATTCCTACTTTTTAAAGAGTTTTTATCATGAAAGTGTTGAATTTTATGAAATGCTTTTTCTGCATCTACTGAGATGGCCCTATGATTTTTATCTTCCATTCTATTAATGTATCACATTAATTTATTTTCATTATACTGAAATACCTTTGCAGCCCAGGGATAAAATCCACTTGGTCATGGTGTAGGATCCCTTTGACTGTGCTATCAAATTTGGTTTGCTAATATTTTGTTGAGGATTTTTTCAGGTATGTTCCTCAAGTTTATTGGCCTATAGTTTTCTTTCCTTGGAGTATCTTGGTCTGGCTTTGGTATCATGGTAATTCTGGCCTCATCAAATGGGTTTGGAAGTGTCTTTTCCCTCCATAGTTTTGAATGGTTGTAGAAGGATTTACAGTAAAAATTTTAATATATATGGCATATTTTATATATACAGTATATTATTTTATATGTTTGGTAGAATACATATATAGTATATGTATATAATATGTATATTTTGTATGTGTGGTAGAATGTGTGTGTGTGTGTGTGTGTGTGTGTGTGTGTATCACAATATGTTTCCTAATCCTTTGGGAAACTTTGGAATCCTAAATTTCTAAGTCCTTCATAATATCAAATTCTAGCATCAGCCAGACTTTGTTGTAAGCAAATTATTAATAATTGAAGACAGAAATCTGTGGGATTAAGATGAAACTTTCTTGAAATGTATTATTTGAAAGGCATCTGCAATTATTTGAAAGTAGCCTAAAGTCCCACAGTGAGTCCTGAGCTGCGCTGGCCGGAGCCATGGGGCTGGGGCAGAAATAAAGGCAGCATGAATTAGATAATCAGGCAGCTGCCAGCAGATGCTCGCGAACAAATGAAGGATGCTGTGAGGACCTCCCGGAGGAAGCGGCTTGGTGCTGAGGCGGCTCCAGACTTCCTGCCAGCCTCGTGCGGAAGGAGGCCGCTAACCTCCAACACCAGCAGAGGGTACAAATGAAATTGCGGGTGGGAGGCGTGAACTCGTACACGTTACCACGCGTCAGGTGTATAAATAGAATCCCAGAGAAAACGTTGTGAGGTCCCCAGAAAGATGACAGCAGAGCACAGCGGAAGCAGGAGCATATTCAATTAGGCTTTACTTTGAAGCTGAGAGTCCAGATAAATATATACGATAACCAACCTGAATACACTTTATATAGTTCCCTTCAAGGTTCACACACACACACACACACACACACACACACACACACACTCTGGTGAACCCAGAGATGGGTTCACTCTGCTCCAGAATGACCTCTTCTGAACTTGAATCCCCGTGCAAAGACCCTATTTCCAAATAAGGTCACACCCACAAATACCTGTGGTTAGAACTTCGACCTGTGTTTTTGGAGGGCACAAATCAACACTCAACAGTGTGCCTGGATTCTGACAACGTTCGGTTGTAATATACTTGGTTAATCTCCCTCCCTGTGTTTTTTATAACAAATGCATGGAAAGAGAAGTTCAAGGTGGATAATGCTACTTTGGGATCTTAAATAAATTCTATTTCTCTGTAAGTTAGTAATTAGAACAATTTATCTTAGGAAATAATTTGCACATTTTTAGAAGAACAAAGGACTACTTTGACCATTATGTAGAAACTTTAATTTTTTGTATCAATAACAGAAAATCACACAGATGATTCACTTATAAATTCAAAGGCTTGCCAGTGTTACATACATGTGCACATACAAACAATAAGACATATTGTGTGTGTGTGTGTGTATACACAATCTAGCCCAAATTATTGAAGTGTGCATTGTTAAAATATGTGGCAAATAAACTGCATGCTGCTCTTCCTAATGCTGTGATATTATTTCATTTGCCTCTCCAAAGAATTGTTCAGTGGAACTCTATTTTACTCACCCTGCAATGCAATGAGCAATGACTTCAGGCATATTATATATTGCTTTTCACTATTTTTCAGGAAGCATATCCTCTTAAAAGAATGGTTCTAAGAATTCCAAGACAGAAAAACAATGGAATGATAGTGGACTATAAATAATGACAGCTTTTAAAGCTATGATCCA
Organism: Helogale parvula; assembly: GCA_004023845.1. Taxonomy (NCBI): domain Eukaryota; kingdom Metazoa; phylum Chordata; class Mammalia; order Carnivora; family Herpestidae; genus Helogale; species Helogale parvula. Next base: position 62,364 of record PJEM01001848.1, read on the forward strand.
TAAAATTTGTCAAAAGGATTGAGTTATAACAGATTCAATGGCCTGCCAGAAGTAGAAAGAAAAAAGGATTACTTTTCATTTAGACTTTTGTCCAATGTACTATTTTTTAGTCGAACATATGCTTTAAAGCTATATCCACTGTGCATTCTCTTGAACTTTTCTCAATAACTCTAGGAACTATGCATACAGAAAGTGTATACTCTTGCTTGAACTTAAGTGATATGCCATTATTTTGTCTTTACATTTTTAATCAGAATTTTAAACAATAGTATTTTAGTTCTTTTGTAAAACTGTATTTTAAGATGTCTGTTACATTTCTGCTATTATTTTTTCTACCTAAAGGCACACAAAAGTGTCCCTAGTCTTTACTGTTATGAATTAAAAAGCTAGTACTAATTGTAACAAAACATTACTGGCAGGATAATTTATTTAGTGCTAATTATTATGTGCCAAGAAGTATAAAGTATATGCTGAGTGCTTAGCATAATTTATCTCATCTAATCTTTATGAAAATCCTTTGAAGAAGTTACTGTAAATGATGCTTTCCAACCTAACTGCAGAAAACAGCAAACACTTTCTTGTCTTTTGAGCTTAAAAACAGAATCCTGAAACTCGTAGGCAAGACAATGGCCTCAAATAGTGCTTTGAGTCCTCACATGTCCTGGTTTTGGACTGTCACAAGGCCAAGCTCTGAAAATTTGCCATGAACAAGGAAAGGGGAGCAGTTCAGGGAAGAGCTAGACCACACTGTCTTCCTTGTGCATGGACCGGAGGAAGGGCCTCCAGAAGGTCCAAAGCACCAGGCCCTCCTGATGGGACTGGAGATCTCAGAGGACCCACAAGCCGAAGAGACTCCTTCCCAAGGCCTCTTCTGGGAAGCTCAGAAACGGGGCAGCCATGGCAGAGGAGGGCATCTTGGGAAGGAGCCTGCCACGCGGCCCGAACCTCCTGAGACATGGGAAGTGCATGAAGTGACATCAGGCGCTTCCCACACCCTCCCAAGTGGGACACTGGAGGGAGGGATGCCATGATACAGGCAGTGAGGGACGATCGGATTTGGGGAAAGTGCTCTGTCCACAATGCCTAAGACACTAAGTTTACCAGTAACCATAAGAATGATGTTGTAGAAGGAGGCAGAAGTTTCTGGATATTAAAAATGATATGCAGGGGCGCCTAGGTGGCTCAGTAGGTTAAGCATGACTCGGTTTTGGCTCAGGTCCTGATCTCACAGTTCATGGGTTCGAGGCCTGAATCAGCGTGGAGCCTTCTTGGGATTCTCTCTCCCTCTCTCTCTGTCTCTAGGCCCCTCCCCCAATTGCTTTCTTTCCCTTTCTCTTGCTATCTCATTCTCAAAATAAATAAATGTTAAAAAATAAAAATGATATGCTGATCTTGTTGACTATGTGGCACCTCTCAGGCAGAAATAAATCCTGTAGAGAAAAAGCATATAGAAAAATGAAGTTGTAGTTTTGCATACTCAGGAATGTGGCTTACAAGTTATATATGCCTGGGGTCTGAACAGTACTCGAGTCTAGTATTGCCTTACATTTTTAAATATTTTAGTTCTATTTTCAATATGTTTTCTGTATTGTGTAGACATCTTTTCCATTGATGTATTTCAAATTTCAAAATATCCTATTTTTAAGTTTAGTATATATATTTGATGATTTTGTATTATTTATATTTATAGAAGTACCTTCTCCATTGAACACTTTCATTTTTATCTATTTTATCAATATTTTCCTATGAACGCTTTACCATTCTCATTGTCATTCTTTACCGCCTTTAGAATCTGGGTTATGTATGAGTGTACTCCTATTGACATGCTAATCTATTTATTATAATACACTACTTCTGCTCCTGTAAGTATCTGCAGTCTTATTTCACATCAGAAATCGTGGTTGAGAGGTCGTAGACACCCTAGATTATGTGAGATCTCTCTAAGGAGCGTTAGGTTTTATTATGGGGGAAATTAAATAAATAGAAAGTCATCTGGATTCTGTGAAGAATCAATTTGAAGCTTGTTTTCAGGATGTGCCTATTTGAGCTTCGGGCTTAATCTTAAGCACGTGGTGCTCAACCTCAGATACGGCCCTTCTGGAATCCTGACGTAGTGCCCATCCTGTCCGCCAAACGTCTCCATCCTGCCAGGTCTGGTCTGCCAGAATGTGTGTTCTGTACACTTTCTGTTCAGTTCTCCAGCCTTCAGATGGGTATTTTCTTCTAGAAATCCCGGATTCATAGGATGTGTCAAGGCAACGGATCGCTTTGTCGATTTGAGATGCTCTCTCTGTCCTTTCCCACTTTCGGCATCCGTGTCTGCCGCCGTCCAGAAGGCCTGGAAATCCCTGACTTCAGTGTCTTGTTTCTTCTCCCCTGCAAAACATCCCTGTTCTTTGGACCAGTTTCCCTGCCCTGTGGCCTGAAGCACACCCCGGGGAAGAGGTTACCATGACTGTGGAGCTCTGTGCTTGCACGTCCTCCCTTCCTCAAGAATACAAAACTGTGGCTGCTCTGCAGTGTCGTCGGAGAGCTGTTTTATGTCTCTGTCCACCTGGTGGGACACAGTGTGTGATCAGCCACTCCATCATCGCCAGAACGGAAATACCAAGAGATACGTTTAAAACATCTAAGATGTCACTTCCTGCAGAAAACTTCCTAATCATTTCCCATTGCATATTTTTTAAAATTTATTTTTTTTAGTGTTTATTTGTTTTTGTGGGGAAGGTGCAGAGAGAAAGAAGGACAGAAGATCTGAAGTGGGCTCTGTACTGGCAGCAGCAAGCCTGACATGGGGCTCAGACTCCATGACTGAAGCCAGAGTGAGACACACAACCGACTAAGACCCCAGGTCCCCAGGTGCCCTTCCCATTGCATAGTTTAAAAAATTGTTACAGATGACTTTTCCTTGTCATCTGGCACAGTGTGACCTCTTCCCTCCCCACCCCTCCATCTTCTACTGCTGTGACGACCCGCCTCTCACCCACCGCGCATGCGCACACAACTGTAGGTACAGCGCTCTACTTTCTTAAGACAAGCTTACCTCATTTCTACCTTGGGGGCTTTTTATGTTCTCCCCGAGTGTTTCTTCACCATTCCTTAGATGCATTTTAATTTTTTTTTATTTCTGTATCCTATTCAATGTGCCACCAAATGAAACAAATGCACTTAATTTTGGTATGTTATCCTATTGTTGCAAAATTGTCAACTTTATTTCCCAATTCCGTATCCATGGATCTTTCAGGATTTCCTGCACACATGATCATGTCTTCCGTGAATAAAGAGATTTTTCTCCCTACATGGGGCTCAAACTCGTGAACTGTGAGATCATGACCTGAGCTGAAGTCAGACGTTTAACCAACTGAGCCTCCCAAGCATCCCCCTCTACTATTTTTTTATTGGTATTACTTCTTAATTGATTAGGAATTAATAAAATCACATTACTACAGGGTTTTATTTTTTTGTTTTTTGATAAGAAGGTTTTTAACTATAAATTATATCATCAAAATAAAAGTTAATTAAGAAACATTCCATTTCATGAAACCCACCCACACTTAGCCATAGTGAGTGTCCCCTTCACCCCGGATGTCCAGGTCACTGAGTGGAGAGCCTAGAAATCGACACCCACATTGCAGTAACAAGGCAGCGTCAGAGCAGATGGCTAAAACAGAACATGTGGACAAGAGTCAAAGTCCCATAGCCTCGTGCCCATCCAGGAATCAAACACAAGTCATAGCATCGAAAGCCGAGTGACAGATGCTGATGCTGGAAGGATGGAGATGTTAGAAATACTTAAGGGTTTCAGGTCTGCCGTCCTAAAATGTCTTCACCAAACAATGACACGCACATTGGAACAAAACATCAGGAAGTCTCCGTGGGGAAACAGAAAGCCTTCAAACACAAGAAGATACACACAAGAAACAAATGAAAACCCTTAAAGGGTAAACTTATAATAATCAACACTCAAAGGGACATAAGCAATAACAGACTGGAGAGTCAATGACAATGAGCCTGAGCCAGAACAATAGAAATTATCTGCCGTGAAGAGCAGAGAGAAAAGGAAGTGAAACAGACAAACAAACATAGGGACGTGGGCACCTGTGGGATTTTAACAAAATCTCTCTCATTGGAGACTCAGAGGAGAGTAGAAAGAGGCTGGGGTTGAACTAGTCTTCAATGATGCAAAGCTTATTATGTCTTCTTGATCCATTGATTTCCCCTTGGTCTGAAGCACGTGGTGTCTGATGTTGACATGTTTGTGTAATTACATCTAATACGCAGCGTGGAAACTCTAGCCGATAATACTGCAGTGTATACTTGAAACCGCCTAAGAGTGGAATGTGAGTACTCAAAACACACAGGAGAAAAATTGTAACTCTGTGAGGAGATGCGTTTATGTTAGCTTAATTGTCAGAATCGTGTCACGATGTGTACCTGTATCATATCACCACATTGTACCCTATAAATATATATAATCTGTATTTGTCTTAGCCACTGTTAGTTGTGCTAATATTAAACATTTCACCGATACCAAATATACAATGTTTTAAAATCTATTATTAAAGTAAGAGTAATGAACCAATGAAAGACCAGGCCTGGGAACTGATATGGGCACACAGAGAAACAGCCTCAGGAGACACATAGATGCTCAAACTAAATTTAGAAAAAGGTTATTTTACACATTTGTGTGCAGCATTCTTACGATTATAACTGACAACACACACACACATGCACACACACACACACACACACACACACACGGCCTGGTACAAAGGAAGAGAAGCACTCTTCTCAGGCTAACTAACTGACATTGCTGTCAACCCTGACGAGAATATGGAGTTTTAGTTTTTATTCTACAAGCTCAACAATCTAGGATCCTGTAACTACAGTTAACATTTTAAAAATATTTCCCAAAAATCCTGGTGCCGCTTTACTTACTTCCTAAGTAGCAAAGAAAGGAAAACCATGGAGACCAGAATATTGTCTCATTCACATGAGAGAATGAGAAAGTAAAGAAAAATGTGTCCAAATTTTAAGGTCAGCAGCAGTGGAAACAGGGAGATTCGTTGCTTGTTCTTCTATTTTCAACCCTGAGAGGTATTTTATTCGGAAACAGGTTCCTTGGAAATACGTCACCTGAACACACTTCCTGCACTAAAAATGAGTGTTTATTTACAGCGTGTGACTGGCAGGGAGGACGACACGCAACACACCCCTCGGGACTTTCTGGAGACCGGAATTCACCTTCAAGAGCAAAGATTTGAAGGTACAGACCTAGTGAGTTCAAACTGTCGGAGCAGTTCCATATGTTTAAATTGTAACGTGAAGTGTTCCCAGGACAAATCACCCCTTCACTAGGATGGAAGGGGTCTGAAACCCATGGAAACCCCACCTTAAAAGCAATACCAGAAGCCGACCCTGCAGGAGAATTCCGTGTTAAGTGATCACTCCCCCTGCAGGGCTTAAGAAGTCTGGGGACAGCGCTCCTCCTCTACAAAATCCTCTGCGCCAGCGGGCACTGCCCGTACCTCCCAGAGCAAAGAACTCTTAGATGTCTGGGCGGCCCCCTCTGCCAGCAGTTACTCTGTCTTTGAGGTTTGCCTTCTCTCATTTTTCTCCCCCCTGTTTCTCCATTGCTGCAGGCCATCGATGGATGTGGCTTCTTGAAGTGAGGAAAGGCGCACATGCATGTCTTCTGGCCGTAGACTGATGGATTGCAAAGATCCTTTCCCCAGTAACCAAGGAAAGCAGCCCAGGTGTAAGCCTCCCCCCGCCGTGAATGTTCCACGAAGAACAGTCCCACACTCTACTGACAATGTGGCTCCGTCGGCACGCGGCTGTTATGCTCCCACATAGAGAACGTGAGATGCTTCCAGCAAAGGTATTTTCAAAGCTATTTTTGGAAGAGAGTAAAACCAAAGTGTGGCGTGTGTTAGGTGCTCTTCCTTAAAAGCACACCAGCATTTGGAGTGCGGGAATGCACGCTACTCTGTGGGACCGGCCTGGGCTCATTAAAAAACAATGCATATTCATCACTGTGCTTCTACAATATGAATTAGGCAAAACAGAAAGTGCATTTGGAAAAGCAGCCCTCAGGCTGAGAAATTTGCCTCTCCTGGATGAATCCAAGTTATACTTTTACCTCATTTCGAGGTACTAAGTATTTGAAAAAAGTTTTTTCCAAAGTCGAATATGTCTATTTGATTAAAATCAGGAATCAGTAGGTTTGGAGCTATCGGCCAGCTTCCTCTAGAAGCAGATGGTTAAAGAAAACTGCTCTATTTTGTTAGTTCATTTTCTCGAAACAATTACATATATATCACAAAGTGTGTTATTGTGCATGGTACTGTTACAGAAATGGCACATTTGATCCAATAATATCTATCTAGGAGCTAATGTTTAATACTTTGTCTAGTCCACAGGAGAATAGACACACAAATTACTTACTTCTGAGTCTGGACAAGGGAGCAAGAACCCTCCTGGGAAGATACATGATGGAATAATGAATTCTGACTAGGAAATAGGCGGACCAATGAATGTTCCCTGAAGAGATAGTATTTGAATTCTGACCTTGCACATGGACGAGGTGATTTAGTCGGTTTGGAATACAGATAAAAATCACCCCAGATATTTCTCAGGGGGGAAGTTAGAGAATGAATGCATAGTCAATTATTTTGCATATGCGTGTCTGACCGGCTAAACCAAGATGGTGGGTAAAAGGCCGATGGCATGTTTTGTCTGGAGTATAGTCTGAGCAAAAGAGAAAGATAACTTGGAAACAAGAATTGGAGGAAGAGCTCCTGCAAAGTGAAGAGAACAATCAGCAAAACTAAAAGGCAACTGACTGAACGGTAGAAGATATTTGCAAAGGGCACATTCCATAAAGGTTTAGTATCCAAAATATGTAAAGAACTGATAAAGCTCAACACCCCAAAACCAAATAATCCAATTAAAACTGGGCAGAAGACATTAATCGACATTTTCCCAAAGACATGCAGATGGCCAACAGACACATGAAAAAATGCTCAACGTTACACATCATCAGGGAAATACAAATAAAAACGACAGTGAGATAGTAACTCACACCTTTGAGAATGGCTAAAGTCAACAACACAAGAGACACCGAGTGCTGAGAGGATGCGCAGAAGCAGAAGGTCTCGTGCACTGCCGGTGGGAATGTAAGCAGGTGCAGCCGCTCTGGGAAACAGCACGGAGGCTCCTCAAAAAGCTAAAAATGAAACCACCCTATGACCCAGCAGTTGTGCTGCTAGGTCTTTACCCCCCAAATACAAAAACACTAATTCAAAAAGATACATGCACCCAATGTTCATTGTAGCATTATTTTCAGTAGCCTAACTAAGGGAGCAGCCCTGGTGTCCTTCAACTGATGAATGGATAAATGGATAAAGAAGATGTGATACACTATACACACACACACACACACACACACACACACACTTACACTGAATGGAATATTATTCAGCCACTAAAAAGAATGAAATCTTGCCATTTGCAACGATGTGGAAAAAACTAGGATAATGCTAAGCAGAATAAGTCAGAGAAAGACAAACACCATACGATTTCACTCATGTATGAAATTTAAGAAATAAAACAAATGAGCAAAGGGAAAAAAGAGAGAGAAAGTCAAACCAAGAAAGAGACTTAACTAGGAGAACAAACTGATGGTTACCAGAGGGGAGGGGGGTGGGGGATGGGTAAAATAGATGATGGGGATTAAGGAGAGCACTTGTCATAATGAGCACGAGGTCTTGTACGGAACTGTCGAATCACTACATTGTGCACTTGAAATTAATGTGACGGTGCGTGTTAGCTGTAGTGAAATTTAAATTCAATAATAATAATAATAATAAAGACCTAGAGGAAGTCCGTGGAGAGCATTCTCTTGGCAGAGCTTAGGAGGGGACTGTGCATGGATTTACCACAGGAGGTCCAGCTATGATAAAAGTGGTCCAGGAAAATTGTCTTGGGAGGAATATGCTGGGACATCCTAAGTCCTGAGAGCCTGGAGAAAAGCCGTTCCCAGGCTCCTGAGCATCTCTCAGTCTTCAGTGCTCTTGGCCTGGGGTGCAGTAGCAGGAGGACGGGCTCCATGATGTGGTATTTTGTGGGCGGAGAGGGGGTGAAGGGAGTTACAGGGCGGGGGAGGGTGGTCGGGCTGCAGAAGACAGAAACTGGGCCATTAGCGGGAGGAGCAGGTGGGGGCAGAGGAATAGCGCTTTGGTTATTCTCGTTTGGGGGCCTCATGCCATCATTTATGGGAAAACTTCAAGTTTCACAGACACCTAATGGGGACAGTAGTTTCTTTTTTTCTATAGAGGAGTTAAACCCCAATAGATCTTACTTTTTTACCGTATCTGTTCATGTCAGCCTTGCTGAATATAATTTGAATATGAGCTGCAAACCAGCCTATCCATCCTAGTACATGTTTATAGAACAGAGTGGCTTGGCGCCAGATCATGGTTAACACCAAGAAGGAGCTTCTTAGGTCTGGATGTTTCTTGCCCCCCACACAGAGAGGACAGGATCCACTGAGATGTCATGATGCCTCACAAGGGAATAATTCTGGTCAAAGCAGAAGACCGGGGGATGGAGTGGAATTCTTTGTGTCCCAACCTGACCCTCAATAGTAGTTTAATTTAGTCTGTTTATATCAACCAACATGATAAGTACATCTTTCTTTGAGTTCAGTTATGATTTTATGTTGTGCTTCTTGTTTTGAGGGTTTTTTAAAAAAATCTTCTTCTGCATGGTCTCTATTTGCTTTGTCCCTTGTATTTCTTACAATAATTTAAGAGGTCACCATTGGTTTATAATTACATTTGCAATTTGGATAGCATACTGAATTATCTTTGCGTATGACACCTACTGCCTATCCACACTGGACAATAACAAAATAGTGTACATTGTTTCCATTTTTTACCCTTTCTCTTCTCTCCCCTTCACAAACAAATGTTCAGTTTACTATATATTTGGTTGGTACTCACATTTACACAACTAAAATCATGATCCAGACTTCTTAAGTTTTCAGCCTCTCTTGTAGATTTGACACCTGGCTGGAGCTCACCTCACCGAAAGTTTTAGTTGTTTGTGTTTTCCTCTATTGTCAGATCGGAAAATATTTACACTCAGTGGAGCACGCTCTTTTTTCTTGTTTCTACTGATCAGTGGATTCCATCCTCATCATGAATCCTTTTGCAGACATTTAACCATGCTTATCTGGATTTTTTTTTCATTTTTTTCTTTTTTCCAGGAGTAGTTGTGGGAGCTCTGTGGATTGGATCCCAGCATGTCCACAAAGCTTTGCTGCTTCATACCTGAAGGCCAGCTTGGCTGAATAAAAAGTTCTTGGGTGATGCTTTCCATGTTTAGGGACTTTTTAGATTTGTATTATTTTCCAGTTGTGAACGACAGAGCCTTCTTTAACTTAAAACATCTTCTAAATGTCTTGGATGTATTTTCTTTCCACCTGCTTATGTATATCTTTTTCAGTTTCTAGAAAATTTCCATGTAAAATATTATTTTAATATTTGATATATATTTAGCATTCCTGTTTTCAAATCCAAAAATTATAAACCTTTTAATGTAATGGAATGGAGAAATCTGAAAAATATTATGTTTAGTGAAAAAAAAAGCCAGTGATTATTCTATTCACATGAAGTTTAAGAATGACCAAAACAGGGTACCTGGGTGGCTCAATTGGTTGAAAGGCTGTCTTTGGCTCAGGTCATGATCTCACAGTTCGTAGATTCGAGCCCTGCGTCGGGCTCTGTGCTGACAGCTCAGAGCCTGGAGCCTGCTTTGGATTCTGTGTCTCCCACTCTCTCTGACCTTCCCCTGCTCACACTCTGTGTGTGTGTGTGTGTGTGTGTGTGTGTGTGTGTGTCTCAAAAATAAATAAGCATTAAAAAATTTTTAAGTGAATGACCAAAACGAGTGTATGGTATAGGAAGGTCAGAAGGTGGGTGAGTGGGAGGGGGAACGTTGTAAGGACACTGGCTAAGATGATGCAAAGGTTCGGTTTTATGTGAAAATGTTGTGCCCTCGGTTAAGGCATTTATCAAAACTTATCGAATGATGCACTTAATATCTGAGCTTTTACCATTTGATTTTCTTCTTCTGAAGTTTATTTATTTATTTTGAGAGAGTGTATGTGTGAGCAGGGCAGGGGCAGAGAGAGAGGGAGGGAGAGAGAGAATCCCAAGCTGGCTGGGCACTGCCAGCACAGAGCCCGATGCAGGGCTCAATCCCACGAACATGAGATCATGACCTGAGCTGAAATCAAGAGTCTATACTTAACCGACTGAGCCCCCCCAGACACCCCTGAACTTTAGCATTTGTCATTATACCTCAATTCAGTGCAAGAACCTGTAATTCGTCAACTCTTTTATGAGTCCAGCATTATCATGATATCAAAACCTGACAAACACACACACACAAAAATAAGGATAAAAATAAAATATAGACCAATATCTCCCCTAAACATAAATACAAATATTCTCAAAAAACTAATAGCCAATCAAATCTAGCAATATGTAAAAATAATACTGCATCATGACCAAGTTTAGTCAACATTGGGGATGAAAGATTCATGCAAGAGTCAGAATTCAATCCATGTTCTTCCCACACTGAGAAAATAAAGAAGAAACCTCTGACCATTTCAATACATGCCAAAAAATTAATAGAATCCACCGCTATGCGTGATAAAAAGTTAGTGTGATTCACTGCAGAGGGTGCCATGGAATGTTCTATGTTAAAGGCATCTCATCACTGAGCCATGTATATAAACGGAGATAAACTATGTTCATCTTACTGCACACAGAGTGGACGCGAGTAATACGAGCAGCAGACGGCATCACCCAACTAACCCTGCTCTCCTGTCATTTGTTTTGTAACGTAATCTACCACTTCTTCATTTACATAAAAGCAAATATGAATATAATTATAGTTATAATATTAATATTGCCATTCTCCATTTTATATGTAGTGGAACATATTTTACATAGTGTTTTATTGTTTTTCTTGGTTTGTCCTATCCCATTGATATGGATTTGAAGAAGTTTCTATGTAAAGATATAAAAAGAGTTATTAGGGACGTTTGGGTGGCTTAGTCAGTTGCGTGTACAGCTTCAGCTCAGGTCATGATCTCACAGTTCATGGGTTCGAGCCCCGCGTCGGGCTCTGCTGACAGCTACTTCGGAGCCTGGAGCCTGCTTCCGATTCTGTGTCTCCCTCTCTCTCTGCCCCTCCCCTGCTCACACTGTCTCTCTCAAAAATAAATAAAACATTAAAATAAAACAGTTATTAATCTTCTATTTACCTCCCCAAATTAGCTGGTACATTCTGCCCTCTTGTTTTAAATAAGAATTACTGTGTCTTTTTCCTTACAACAATTTTAATTTGGAGAACTGTATTCTTCAATATTTACTGAGATCTGCAACCATGGGGGTTTTCTTTCTTCCTCCCTCCATTCCTTCAGTCCTTCCTTTCTCCCTCCCTCCTTTTCTTTTGTCCCTTCCCTTCCTTTCCCTTCCCTCTCCTCCCCTTCTCTCCCCTCCCCTCCTTCCCTCCCTCCTTCTTTCCTTCCTTCCTTTGTTTCTTTCTTTCTCATTTTTACTCCTGGCATTTCCCTACTCTCCTATTTGAACCTCAAAGACCTGTGAGTCCATGTATTATATTTCAGTTTGGAAATACCGTTGTTTCTAATTTTATTTAAGATACAATTTCCATTCATTTCCCGTTCTTTAAGACTGTATGTGTGGCAAGGCAGATCTCTGAAAGAAAACATGGGCAGGATTATCACCCTCACTATCTTAAACATTTGGAGCATTGATTCTGAATGCGTTTTAAACTGGCAGTGACACTTTAGGAGTGCTCCGAGGAGGTCCTGACTGGGGTCGGCCCCCATGTAACCCCCAGGGAAGGCCCAGCTGCCCACCTGTGTGGGGAGCACAGTCGGTGGAAAAGCCCCATCCTTCGCCGCCACAGAGATCACCCAGGTGTTTCCTCCAAGGTTCTTCCGGAGCAGCCCATCGGTGGAGGAGCGAGGTGGGGGTGCCCAGGCATTGGGGCTGGGTTCAGGGCCACCCCTGAGCTTCCATCCTGCCCTCGGACTCAGGGGCTGTGACAGGATGGGCGGTGGGTCTGCTCACCCTGCACCCCCACTTGTTCAGTACCCACCACCCTCTGCCTTCCCCCCTCCCCAGCTGCCACCTGAATGTTGAGCAGGAATCCTGTTTACTAACCTACAGATAATACGCCAGAAGAAGCACATAGGTATCAATTTTCTCGTTTCTGAAAAATGGCTGTTCTCTTTTTTTAATTTTTAGTTTTTATTTTATTTCATTTTACTTAGTTTTTTGAGTATAGTTGACACCCAATGTTACAAAAGCATCAGGGGTACAATATAGAGATTCAGCAAGTTTGTACATTACGTTGTGCTCACCACAAGTGTGGTGCTGCCTGTCCCCACACAACGCCCTGCAACACTGTCCACTGTGTTTCCCGAGATGGCCCTTTGATCTCGGAGACGTATTCGTGACACCGCTGGAGTCCTGTCTCTCCTTCTCCCTTTCTACTATTTTGCCCCCCCCCAACCTCTCCCACCTCTGGAAACCATTGGATTATTCTTTGTACTGATGGGTCTGGTTCTGGTTTGGGGTTTGTTTACTAATTTATTTTTTTAGATTCCATATATGATTTCATATCTATCTTCTTCTGTCTAGCTTATTTCACTTAGCATAATACTCTCGAGTTTGACCCATTTGTCACATACGGTAAAATCCCATTCTTTTTATGGATGCATATTATATATATATTATATATATAATATGTGTGTTATATTATATATATGTATATGTGTGTATATAATATATGTGTGTGTGTTATATATTACATATATGTATATACACACATATACCATGTCGTCCTTATCCATCTGTGGACACTTCGGTTACCTCTGTCTTACGTACTTTGGCTATTGTGAATAGTTCTGAAATAAACATTGGGGTGCATGCATCCCATTGAATTAGTGTTTTCATTTTCTTTAGGTAAATACCCAGTAGTGGGATTATTAAATCATATGGTATTTCTTTCTTTAATTTTTTGAGGAAGATAAGCAAACAAACAAAGGAAGGCAAAATAAATGAAAGCAAAAATAAACTACTGAGACTACATCAAATAAAAAAAAAATACCACTTTGCACAGCAAAGGAAACTATCAACAAAACAAAAAGACAACCCACTGAATGGGAGAAGATATTTGCAAATGATATATCTGATAAAGGGCTAATATCCAAAATAGTTAAAGAACCTATGCAACTTGGGGCACCTGGGGAGCTCAGTTAAGCGTCCGGCTTCAGCTCAGGTCATGATCTCATAGTTTGTGGTTCGAGCCCCACGTCCGGCTCTGTGCTGACAGCTAGCTCAGAGCATGGAGTCTGTCTTAGGATTCTGTGTCTCCCTCTCTCTCTGACCCTCCTCTGCTGCCACTGTCTCTCTCTGTCTCTCAAAAATAAATAAAAAACATTAAAAAATTCAAAAAATAAAAGAACCTACACAACTTAACACCAAAGAAACAATCTGATTAAAAAGGAGCAGAGACCCTAAGTGGACAGTTCTCCAAAGAAGACGTCCAGATGCCAACAGACACATGAAAGTTGATCAACATGACTGATCCTCAGGAAAATGAAAATCAAAAGATAATGAAAGATCCCATTACACTGTCAGGGGACCAAAGTCAACAAACAAGAAACAACAGGTGTTGCTGAGGATGGGGAGAAAGGGGAACACTCTTCCACTGCTGGCGGGGATGCGCACCGGTGCAGCCGCTCTGGAGGTTCCTTAAAATGTTAAAAATAGAACTACTCTCTGACCCAGTAATTCCACTCCTGGGTATTTACCCAAACAAAATGAAAACACTTGTTGAATTACTCTATTTTACACCTGAAACTAATATAACACTCACTGTATGTTAACTAGAATTAAAATAAAAACTCAAAAAGAAAATGAAGACACTAATTCAAAAGGATACAGGTGCCCCTATGTTTACCGCAGCCTTATTTCACATGGAAATGATGCAAATGTCCACGGATAGAGGGCCGGATAAGAAACAGAAGCTGTTCTCTTCACCGGCAGCTCCAGGCCGTGGAGTCTGAGCACGGAGAAGCGGCCTCCACTCCTGACTTAGAGCAGGTTATACGCTAGAAAACCTAATGAGCTAGGTATTTGTGCAAGGGAACTCCCTTTTACATTTTATCAGTAACAAAAGGGAGTGTGAGAGGCATGACACACAATCAGGGACGCGAGTGGGCGTGAGGCAGTACAGGAAGGCCCACAGACCGTTTTCTCTTCGCGGGATTCAAGCACTGGACACGGGTAGTAGCTGGAGTGTGAAGCCAGAGGGAGAGGGTCTTATTTACATACGTGACCACCAACCTATTTGATGCAAATTAAAGCGTTTGTAAAAAAAAAAAAACTGTTATGAAAATGTGAAACTTAAAATCTCCAGAAATAATACTACAGTGAACACGTATGCACCATCGCCTACCTTTATCAGATTGAATTCAGAATAACTTAATTTAACTTAGAATACATTCCAATAAGATACAATGCGATGCCTTTCTTCTTCTTTGTCTCTTGCTCTGCTGAGGCCTCCCGCCCTTCCTTCTTCTGCGTCCTCTTCGCTCAGAGAACACAAAACCCTGGACCCTGCAAGTCGCTGTGATTCTCTCACCAATGGTGCATCATTCTTTTTCAAAGCTAACAGTATTCTGGATTTGGTTTTTATCAACCTCATGCATGATTTTATAGAGTAATTATTATTACACATTTAATACTCCTTGGCACAAAAAAATAGAATTTCTGGGTCACAGAAAATGTACAGCATTAAGGGGCCAAAATCAGTCTCACAAATGCAAGTATACTTATTTATTCTCCCACGGCAATGTGAAATTTTTTCCTAGTTGCTTTCAGTCTTATTCAAAGCTCAAACCTTTCAGGCACCATTTTTTTTGCCAACAGGAAAGAACCTTCCCTGATTTTGCCTTAAGCTTGTGTTTACTGTATTTACTTGTCACGCAGGTTTCTTCCTTAGGGTGTGTCCTGTTTTCTTCTTTTGCTTCTTTTCCTATCGGTATATTTGTAGCTTGTACTGATTATTAAGAATGCTGTTCAGCTGTATTTTTGATATCAGTTTGATCTACTGGAAATATAATTATACATTGTTGTCCACCAAAGGCAGTCGGTGGACAGTTGTCTATTTTCTGTCACCTACATCTGGTTGGCGGCTAAAGTTCAAGGAGCTGCAAACACGATCAGGTGTCCGTGGCACGGAGGTGAGATCTTCAGGCACCTCGTGTCCACATGTCCGCGGCCCGTAGCCCCCATTGTACAGGTTCCTCTATGTAGAATACCTACTCGCCCACTCACCTGCTCTTCCGATTTCTCTGTGGCTCTCAACCTAGAGCTTACTAACCTTTCTACTCCTAGATAATTGATAGACATCTGTATAGAGAAGTAGATACTTGATACATGTATGTGTAAATATACAGAGACAGAGACAGAGGACTGTCTGTCTATCTATCTATCTATCTATATACATTCACAGACACATATACATATACATAGATCAAGCAAATATATACACCTAGACATATTTGTATCTAGATACACAGAGGTATCTGTCTCTTTCAAGCTTACTTCGGTATTTAGGAGATAAAATACTTCACAACTGGTATTTTTGGGGGGAAATGAGTGATTCTGAATCTACGCCATCATAACAGTGCAGTGAGAGAGCTACTAACTTTATTTCTTCTGTTTGTTAAACGTTCTCAGGAATAAACAGCCCATTGTCTTCGTTCCCCAACTAAACCACCTACGGTTAAGACATACTTCTAGTAATTCAGGAAAGCGGGTTCTGTTGTCCTTCTGCGCTCGAATTGCATCAGCTTTTCCTATATATAATAGGATGAAAGGGAGGTGCACTACTGTAAAGATGTGAATTGCTTTTTCGACCTACTCCCTCCCCACAGCAGCTCCAGGGAGCTGGAAACCATGAGCACCCACGCAAAGTGACAGTTCCATCTCCTGGCTCAAGGAGAGGGCGCAGCCTGAGCTTGTCTTCGAGATGACCCTGCAGCGTCTGGAGCTGAAAACCACGAGCTGAAGTCGGTCGGGCCCCACACACCCAAGCCAGGGAGTGACTGTGGTCGTTGGCTCTGACGAAGCCCCAACGATGCTCTGCTATTTCGAGAGCATCCTGAGGCCCCAGAGTTCGGTGGGACAGGAAGGACAGACGGTGTGAGCCCTGGAGATGGCGGCACCTGCTGCAAGTGTGTGGACGGAGACGCCCAGGAGGGGGAGGGGCACAGCCGCGGTCAGCGATCGCCAGCTCTGAGCATCCTGCGGTTCACGCCGGCCCCAGAGGGCAGGACAGGCTGAAGCCGCAGGCACCTGAGTGACAGCCGCGAGGAAGGAGGAGGTGGCCCCAGAGGACACCCGCCAGGGCCGTTTCCGCGGCCCTCACTACATCAGGACTCTGGAATTGTGCGCATAGTTGAATACTTTCCTATCCATGACCACACTGCCGTGCACAGATCGAAGACCTGACCAGGTATTTATTGATTACAGGAAAATGCTCAGAACCATTATGGAACAGGAGTTCCCAGAACCGTTTCAAAGAGGCAGTAAGAAACCAAAAATCAGGTTGCTTTATAATTACATCTTCTGAATCTTGCTCAATTGTAGCTAAAACTTACTTAGGAATAATCTGATGATGCTTGTATTATTATACATCATCCAATAAAATGACACATAAAAATGTTTATATTTAATTTTTGTGAAATAATTCTATAAATATAAAAGAATAAGCCAACAGCAATATGTCTTTTCTCAAGGTTCTAAGATGCACAGGGAGCATCCTGTTCCAGACTTATCTACTGTCTGGACTCCGCACTAAGCCTCGCCTAGTCCTGTGGCAGAAACCAGACTTTGCCGCGATGGGAGTAGTCGTGAGTTGGACACTAGCCATTTAGACCTGTGCACAATGTTTCTGCTAATGAATGTTAGAAAAGCATATAAATTAAACGCCTCTTTCTAGCTGCAGAAAATATGTACAATGACTTTATAAGGACATTTGCCACATGTATTTTCTTTTTATTAACCAATGAGCAAAGAAAGGACAGAGTAAGATGGCTTTAATTTAAGAAGAGGGATGTATTCATGCCATTGCTTATAATTTGAGATAAAATACTAATGTGGCATAATTTAAACAATGTAGCCAAAGGCACACACATGTAATGCAATAATGTTTTTATTTGTCAAAAATCATGCATACAGGGTGTTAAATCAAGTAAGAAGAGATACAGCTGCCGGAAATCGAGCTTCCACAGAGACTCTCTGTGCTTATTTTATTGTGACAAGTAAAGGCAATTCACTCGGAGGTGATAGATTAGCAAACTATGGGATCCTTCATTTGGGGCTCGACATTGTCAGGTGAACCATGTTGCGTTTGCCCGCCCCCGTGTTACCGCAACGCGTCACTTACAGAAATGCCAGACGTCGGATCACCACTTACCCACAGACACCTCTTGAGATGTCATTATGAGCTCCCTTCATAACCTCTTTCCTGGTTTTAATAACCCATATTTTAAAGACATTTTCTCAGTCTTCACTCAGATCACATTCTTTCTTTCCTGCAGTTGCGTGAGGGTCAGTGAGCAATGGCAAGCCTGTGTCAGGTAATAGACTGTATGATGCTTGAAGTGATTTCGAGGCTTTCTCCTCTGCTACACTCAAACCTTGATACTTCTGTCTTCCTGTTCTCACTTCTTTCCTATTCTACAGCCCATTAATAACATCACAGAAGTCTTGCCTGTTAGCCTAAGGCTTTACATTGTCTGCCTCAGGCCATAAAGAACTAACTATGTGAACAAGCAAATGTCTTTAGGAGAGAGGAAAAAAGTCTGCCTGTCTTCTTGACCTAACAGGGTCTATTCTAGCCTCCGACGAGTTTCTCCCACTAACGTGCATCCATTCTAAGGATCCACACTCCTTACGTGTCTGTGTTGGAAAGGGGGGGAGGGGAACAGTGCAGCCAAAGCAACAGGTGTCTTCCCTGAATCTCCATCTCCAGAAACGGACACTTCCCATTTATTTGAAAATGGCTTTACATCGCCTTTTCTAAAGTGAACTCCTTTTCTGGGTCATCTTCTGAGACACCATCCTATTAAAGTCTTGGGAACTAAATGACACTGAAGGGGGTGGTCCGTGGCCATATGGAGGAGCCCCGTGGGACCGTGTGTGTCTGTGTTAGACTCGCACTCGGTTGGTGTTTTATAACATGAAGGGCATAGATTTGGAGTGTTAGACTTCTACAAAGATAGCGTTTGTAAGCACAATGAGGAGAATAAAGGGAGTTTCCTGTTCCCTTTCATTTCAACCGAGTTTTATTTTCTAAGACAGTGACAGGAGCAGAAGAAGAATCTAGTGGAGTTTTCTGATCCACATGGACATATGGCACCTAGAGAGTGGCAGTTTGCACATCGTGCAGGGAAAAGAAGCCATTGGAAAAGACTGAACTTACCTCTTCTGTAATTAGGATTATATATAGTTTGTTTTCCTTGTATGCATGCAAAACAACAACACAGTCTGTCTAAGGCATATAATTTGGACCAAAGTGGCTGTCTCCACGTCCCCTTCTTCATGTGTCTGGCCTTAGCTCTTCATCAGCAGGGGTGAGGGATGGCGGGCACTCCAGCATCATGAATGGAGGCACTCTCTGTCATGACCTCACAGGGGCAAGGGGGTCCCACGGTGGGCACCACTGTGCCCTTGATTGTTCCATCTGGCCTGTGTGGACCTATCTATTCTCAGTTCCAAGGTTCTGACTTCCTGCCCCTGCCATGCAGTCTATAAATAGTTCAGAAAACTTTAGGCAATTCATTTCTATGGAAACACTGTCTCTCTGTCTGATATGCAAAATGCTGTCGGTGTCTGTGGATTCTTGGAGCTTCCTTCTTTGTAACCTCAGAGGACTCTTCTGGTGATGCCAGTGGGGTTCAGCATTTGGAAAATCTCTATGTGAACTGAGATGCAGAAAATGTATTCAGGATCTGTTCAAAACCATAACATACACTCACAGTCAAGCAGTGCAGAACTCAGAATTGTTAGAGTAAAAGCACGTAGGTCCAGCGTTTTTGATGTTGTGCATGTAGGACAGATGTGAGGCTGTTGGTTCATTAGGAAGTTCTGTCAGGACACTTGAGACCCCACACTTCACTGACGGGCAAGGTCAAAGTGCAGAAGTGTGTAACCTACTGAACGTTGCCGCCTTTGTGCTTACACTGGGAAGAGCATGTCCACCTCCATCCTCACAGTTAGTGAGTCTAAGTCTGACTGTTAGCATTTCAGTCTCCTGAGGCAAAACTCGCCACACAGCAATTCATTATGAATCAGAGCTAATATTTACTGAGTATTAGATACGTCCCAGGCACTTCCATGAATAGCATTCATTTCTTCATTTAATCTTTAAAAATATTTCCATCTGATACCTTTATTATCTCTTTTGCCTCATTGGGTTGTTTTGATTTAACAAATTATCTTTGCAAAAATAGCATGATATTTGGGCTAAATTGAACACTCAACAAATGTTTAGATTTTGTTGTAATATTGTTACTAAAATGACTTTTAAAATAAGACATGTGTCGAGAAAGCAGAAACTGACTATCCTTACAGAACTATCTGTAAGGCATTCTTAAAAAGTAGAGCCAGTAAACTCACAGCAAATTAGGAATAGATAGAAATATCCTCAGTTTGATAGAGAACATCTATAAAAATGCTTATTTCCTCCTAAAACTAATAAGTGACTACAGCAAAGCTGCAAGCTAAAAAGTTAATTTATAGAAGTTAATTGTTTTCTTATGTACCAGCAATGGACAAGTGGAATTCAAAATTAAAAACATAAGATTAAATATTTAGACACAAACCTAACACAATATATGTAAGATTTATATGAGGAAAGCTATAAAACTCTGATGAGGGAAACAAAGAACTAAATAAAAATAAAGATATGCCATGTTCATGGATAGGAAGACTCGATATTATCAGGATGTTGGTTCTTCTCAATTTTATCTACAGACTCAGTTCAATAAGAATCAAAATGCCAATAAGTTATTTTGTGGATGTGGATACACTAATTCTGAAGTTTATTTGAAGAGGCAAAAGACCCAGAATTGTCAACATGACACAAAAGAAGGACGAAATAACATCAGGAATCAGCTATAATGTAAACTGTGGATAGGATGTTTGAATCGATGAAGAGTCATCAGTTATAACAAATGCACCATCTGGTGGGGATGTTGATGGTGGGGGAGCCTTGTATGGAGGGGATGGGGTTGGAAGTTATGGGAAATTTCTGACCCGCCCCTCAATTTGTTGTGACCCTGAAACTTCTCTATAAAAGTAAAGGTAACATACACTTAATGGTGATAGACTGGATATTTTTACCTAAGATCAAGAACAGAGCCAGGTAGGTTATTAGTAGTGCAATGAGACAAGAATGTCAAATGTAAGATACATAAGCTGTGAAGGAAAAAGTAAAACTTCCTTTGCAGGTGACATGATCCTATGTTTGTAGAAAATCCCCAAAGAAACAATAACAAGAGCAAAATCCTGGAAATGGTAAGAAATTAAAGCAAGGGAGCAGGATAGTATAGGAAGTTAACATACGAAAGGCAATTGATTTAAAGTCAATTGAAATTAAAACACAATACCATTTACAATAGCACAGAAAAGAAATATTTATTTAAATGTCCAACAAAATATGTTCAGTAATATGCATGCAAAATCTACAAAACTCTGATGAAAAATATCAAAGAGATTTAAATAAGTGGAGAGATATTTTGTGTCCATATCTTGGCAGAGCCAGTATTGTTAAGATAACATTTCTTTTCAACTTGATCTGTAGATTCAAAGTAATCCTGATCAAAATCCCAGCAAGCTATGCTGTGGATATCGACAAAATGATTCTCAAGTTTATATAGAAAGAGAAAGGTCCAGAATAGTCTACACAACACAGAAGAGGAAGAAAATTGGAAAGCTGGCTGGCACTATCCCATTGTAAGATTTAGTATAAAGCTACCATAATCAAGACAGCACATTGTTGGTTAAAAAAATAACAGACATTAAAAAAAAATAAACAGAGGGAAAAAATGAATGCATATAAATACTCTTCTTTAGTAAGAGGACCGAGGGATGGCGGGAGAAATGGCTGGTCCCAGGACTGTGGCAGTAAATACATATGGTGAGCATGGGGGGTCCTGCAGGGCACGGATGTAAGAAAAAGGTAAACACACAAATGAAAACCATGCAAACCACACACAGGGCATATAAAGAGATACAGAAGCCCTGGCTGAGGTTCTCACCCTGAACACTCCTGGTGCGTCTCTGTGACTTTCTGTGACTACCGGGTAGCAAGGGGCTAGTAGAGTAGGGTCACTGGCTACGACTCTGTCCCCACTCCTTTCCCAGCCTGAGAACTCATGGGAGGTAGCGGGTGTGGAAGGTACTGTGGTCCCCCCATCACTATGCTCTGGGAATGGCTGTGGTCCTGACTAAGGAGCCTCGTGCCCTTTATTTCAGCCCCAAGTGCTCGCGGTGCTCCCTCTGTGTCATTTTTTACCACGTGATTCCTAGAGGCAGCGTTTTCCTGCACAATCTCACGTTTACCCTCCCTGTACCAGGCAAAGCCGCCAGACATTTATTGTCTTCCTGCTTGCCTGCTGTGGCTTTTATTTCATAAACATCTTCAGGTTAGTTGAGATTTGCACATGGGAAAAGTCAGATATGGATTAACAGGTAGCTGATTTTCGTGTAAACACAGGGTTGTCCCATAGTTTCCTGAGTATCTAAGTAGGAAAATAGAAGCACACACACAAATACTCAGGAAAGGTTCATCTGAAGAAATGATTTTTGTGTTATTCCTGATACACTTTCACTGTATTCAACAATACAGTAATGAAAACAGATACTGTGCCATAAAGCATGAGTTACTTTAACTCAACTACTTTATCCCATAAATATCTGGAACTTCCTGGGTGTTCTAAATCTAAGCTTCATCTCTGCCATGCGGTAGCATTAGTGTCTTATCTCTCAGATTACTCATGATTTGAGGAATACAAAGAAAGCAAATATTGTTGTAACATGAATGTGCTCATAGGGGGTTAGAAGCTGCTGTTGTTTCTGCAGAGATTTACGAGGCTGAAGTGAGCTGCTGGAGACGGTACCTGGAGATCACCACTGCTACAGCGGTTGGGTGCTTTCTAAGAAGGTGGTGGTACAGGGTGATGAGATCGGTATAAGTAAGGGAGGTGGTGGAGAGGGGGTGGCTGACTGGCTGAACAGCAGGATGCCTACAGGTGGGTTTAAACCCAGCCCAGAAGAATGGCTACTCAAGGTCATCACAGCCTACCAGCAACTCAAAGGAACAGATCAAAGCCTTACTTAGAAAAGATGCACAATAATTGTAATGAATTGATATTTTGTGTTTTATGTCTTTATTTATGCCGATTAATTTTTATTTACTTTTTTAAGTAAACACTGCCCAGAGCAGGGCTCAGTCTCACGACCCCAAGATCAAAAGTCAGGCGTTCTACCCACTGAGCCAGCCAGGTGCCACTCTACTTAATTTATTAAAAATGAATTGAGGCAGGCACCTGGGTGGCTCAGTCGGTTAAGTCTCCAACTTCAGCTCAGGTCATGATCTCACGTTCATGGGTTCAAGCCCCGTGTCAGGCTCTGTGCTGACCGCTAGCTCAGAGCCTGGAGCCTGCTTTTGGTTCTGTGTCTCCTTCTCTCTCTGCCCCTCCCCCTCTCATGCTCTATCTCTCTCTGTATCAAAAATAAATAAAACATTAAGAAATTTTTAAAAAATGAGCTGAGGGCCTCCAGGGTGGTTCAGTCAGTTAAGTGTCTGACTCTTGATTTCTGCTCAGGTCATGATCTCACAGTTGGTGAGTTCCAGCCCCACATCAAGCTCTGTGCTGAGAGGCAGGAGCCTGCTTGGGATTCTCTCTCTCCCCAGCTCTCTGCCTCTCCCCTACTTGTGTTGTCTCTGTGTCTCTCAAAATAACTAAGCTTAAAATCTGAATTGCAAAGTGCGTGGGACAGTACTTGGCACGTAGAAAATACTAGAACAGTATTTACTAAATGACTATGTGAATTTCGAATGGACTCTACCTACTAATGTCTCATCTGGGGGTTGCTCATCCACAGTGACATGGAGTAGAAGACGTAACAGCTCCCCACAAACTCTACCTCCCCTGAATATATGTATCTAGGTTTAAGAATTAGCAAGTCAGCTTGACATACCCTGTGTTGAAAGATCTAGAGGACCAACAATGAAAACCTTTATAGTGACCATAAAACGTCTACCAATTAACAGTGTAAGTGATGACATTTAAAAAATATTTTTTAACATGTATTTATTTTTTGAGAGATAGAGAGAGCCTGAGCATGAGTCGGGGAGGGTCAGAGAGAAAGGGAGACACAGAATCCGAAGCAGGCTCCAGGCTCTGAGCTGTCAGCACAGAACCCGATGCAGGGCTCGCACTCACAAACCACAAGATCATGACCTGGGCTGAAGTTGGAAGCTTACCTAACTGAGCCACCCAGATGCCCCGGGTAATGATATTTTTTAGGGGAAGAGTAACAGCATTAAGAGAAGGATAACACTTTCACAAAGATTGGAAATATGTGCCTTACAATAATTATTTAAGACCATTTTTCTACAAAAGTGTAAATGTCGAGGGACACCTGGGTGGCTCAGTAAGTTAAGCATAAGACTCTTGATTTTGGCTCCGGTCATGATGTCACATTTTGTGACTTTGAGCCTCCCATTGGGCTCCACACTGACAGTAGGGATCCCACTTGGGATTCTCTTTCTCTGCCCCTCCTCTGCTCTCTGTCTCTCAAAATAAATTAATTAATTAACTTGAAAAAATAAAAGTGTCTCAGCGCTAAAATTCAGTGCTTCCTTTGTTTCCATTGCTAAACGAATAAGAAGCCACGGAGTTGGTTTAGAGAAAACTCTGGTATTCTGGAATCTCAGAATCAATATCTCAGGTTTATAAGTTTGAGCCCCTTGTTGGACTCTATCTGGCAGGGCAGACCCTGCATGTGATCTCTCTCTCTCCCTCTCCACCCCTCCCTGATTCATGCTCTCTCCCTCTTTCCCTTCCTCTCTCAAAATAAATAAATAAACATTAAAAAAATAAAGGTGTAAATGTTGAAATGTGTTCTAAGAACATTGTAATTTTTTTCAAAATACACCACAAAGTTTATTCTGACACCATACTTATTTTTTTAAATTTATTTTGACAGAGTGAGGGAAAGAAAGATATAAATATATGATAGATGTATAAATAGATAGATCTATAGGTAGATCTAATGGATGTAGATGAAAGACACGATAATTTATAATCAGGAAAACCACTGGAAATTGCCTAGATGGGTCCATGTGAGAAACTGATATGTGGGTATTATCCAAATACTTACATACTTAGGTATCCTATTGTTGAAGACGATAAAACTGATACTCGAAGGGATGAGTTACCCAAAGACACACCCATAATGAAGGCCAGAGCCAGGACTTGGAACAGAACTTTGAGGTTCATGTCTTGCTTTGAACCCCAGTTCAGTTTTCCTTGTTTTATGTCACTCTGCGGAGGACCACAGCGGGAACCTCTTGTTTGTTCATCTGCAACAGCAAAAACAAATGCCCTGGTGTTCCTGAGCAGTGCAGCAGCAAACTGATGGTGCGCTTGCCTAATTTATATTAATATAATCCAAATTAACTATGGGTCCTGAATCCTCACAGTGATTGGTTAATTACAGTGTGATCACTTTATATTGTATTAAGATTGTTCTTCTCAATTAGAGAGACCACACCTTCCCACTGGGTCTTTGACCTTGAAAACCCCAGCACATCCTCTATTCTATTCGGAAAGTAGTATTTGTTTATCTTGACCTTTAGCCTTGATGTCATTAGTTATGCGGTATTGCTCACTCGAGGTGTTTGTCTGCTTTCTAAAACTCTATTGCTAAAGAAAAAAACAACAACAAAACGCAATGCCTGCTAATAAAGTGTTTCATTTTCGGCAGTAGGCCTTGCAGGAATTTCATTAAGATGGTCTCATCTCTGATCTTTCTTTAAAGAAAAAAAGCCATATTAAATTTCGAGTGATATCTTTTCCCCTAATACATCGGAACATGGTTTATGAAATCTGGCTTTGAATCTAGAAATGTGTGGGTTTATTTTTTCTGGTTCCATCCCATTCTTTTCTAGTCTTTCTATCCATCCAGGGTATGGAAACTCCCATTTTTCAGTTATATGCTTGATATTTAGTGTGTGGGACACATGAATAAAAGGGCACCACATTAATCTTAGGTGTCTTGTAGGAGACTACGAGATTTGTGTGTGTACAAATTGGCAAACCAAAGCATAATAACATCTGCACTTTATCTGCATCTGAAGATTTATGATCTATGAGGAAGTCAAAGAAAGAAAATCAACACTAGATTTTGTTGTCATGCAAAAAAGACAAAGAAAATAATTTTAAATGAAAGAAATATCACTGTGATGTTCTCTGAATTATTTTCCAAAGTCTCTGCACAACCATATCTCTAGAGGAGCAGACTCTCAGTAGACTTGTTTCTCTATATTAGAAAGTTTTGGTATCAGATTTTGTTTATAATTATCTAATTATACAACCACCCTCTTCATTAAAGCTGTGTGTTCCCTAAGGAGTTTCTCTTAATTGATTTTTTATTCCTCCAAGACCCTAGCCCATGGCTGGAATATTTGTTTTCAGAGAAGGTTTGATGACTTAATGCATGACTACATAGAGTAGTTAGAGTCTGGATGCTGAAGTTAGTTATGTCAGACACCACCACGTAGGTTGTACAAAAGATTACAGACAGGCTTCAGTTTTGTATCCTCCTCTCCAAAGGGAGAAGCTTACGATGTTTGAGAGCCCAACTCTGGTTTCAAAATCAGGTTTGCCTGTCATTTTTGGTAATTTTTAGAAAATTATTTATAGGCCCCAAACTAAAACCATGTTATTCTTTTGTTCGCTTTTTTAATATCAACATTTTAAACAATATAACTGAATACAAGTAATAGCGGCAATCAATTTTAGTTCATTTCCTGAACTGTAGCTATCTAGTCTCTTTTGTTTTAAGATTTTTAAAAATTTTATGTATGTATGTATTTATAATTATTATTTTAATGTTTATTTATTTTTGAGACAGAGAGAAAGACAGCGTGAGCAAGGGAGGAGTAGAGAGAGAGGGAAACACAGAATCTAAAGCAGGCTCCAGGCTCTGAGCTGTCAGCACAGAGCCTGACATGGGGTTCAAACTCATGGACCACAAGATCATGACCTGAGCCCAAGATGGTCACTCAACTGATTCAGCCACTCAAGCACCCCTATTTATTTATTTTGAGGGGGAGAGAGAGAGAGAGAGAGAGAGAGATTGAGGATCAGAGAGAGAATCCCAAGCAGGCTCTGAGCTGTTAAGGGCGGAACCCACAAACCGTGAGATCATGACCTGATCCACGTCCAGAGTCAGATCATTAGAGACTCTTAAATACAGAGAACAAACTGGGTGTTGATGGGGGTGGGGAAATGGGGGGGTGGGCATTGAGGAGGGCACTTGTTGGGATGTATGTAAGTGATGAACCACAGGAATCTGCTCCCGAAGCCAAGAGCACACTGTACATACTACGCTAGCCAATTTGAGAATGAAAAGAAAAGAAAAGAAAGAAAAAGTGGGAAACTTAGCCCACTGAGCCACCCAAGGGCCCCTGTCTCATCTCTTACAGACACTTCCCATGTTAATGGTGGCTATTTTATAGCTTTTCCATGTGCAGACGAGAGAAGGCAAAAAACCAACTTGGTCTTTTCCAACATGTCAGAAATGAAACAAAGCAAACAAAACAGAAAACATATGGGAAAGCCATGCAAAGGTGGAAAAATGACAGTCTCTTAGGAGAAACACAAACACAGAGCAGTGTCAGAACTGTAGGAAACAGGCTTGGACAGAAATGCTGCTTCTGTGCAGGTCGGTCCCACCATCTGTACGGAAGGTGCCTGGGTGTGGATGTCTGAGCCTGGCCAGGAAGGCACACCGCCTCGGGGACGCTCCGTCTGGGCTGACAGAGTAAGCCCTGCATCCATCAACGCCGGATCCAGATCCGGGCAGATCTCTGCAGTTGCTGGCGGATTCTGTGGGAGACAGACCCCTGTGAGCTTTCAGATTATAAAATCCTCTGCTTGGCACTCCTAACTTAGCATTTGCTCTCTGTGATGGTCAGATCCGCAGGAAGGGCCAGACTGCAGTAAACGCACACTGATGAACCCCGAAATGTAAGGTGAAGAACAGAATAGACAATGGGACTGCAACAGGTAAATTTCTCTATTTACCTATTTTAGGGTTTTTTAATATTTTTTATTTATTTTTGAGAGACAGAGAGAGACAGCGTGAGATGGGGAGAGTCAGAGAGAGAGGGAGACACAGAATCTGAAGACAGGCTCCAGGCTCTGAGCTGTCAGCACAAAGTCTGATGCAGGGCTTGAACCCGCAAACTGTGAGATCACGACCTGAGCTGAAGTCAGGTGCTCAACCTACTGAGCCACCCAGCCTCCCCTATTTTAGGGTTTAAAACATGATTTCTTAAATAATTCCCCAAACCAGGCCTAAATACAGAAAGAGCTCTGTCTAACATAATAACAAATACTTCAATATAAGATGGAATCCTGTAGCTACTCAAAGTGTAAACTGAATTCTAAAAACATCATTACAGAGGCAATAGAAACTAGAATGGAATGCTCTATGAACAAAGAGTAAAAGTATTTTATGTATTCATTTCATTCATTCATCAAACATTTGCCAAAATC
Source organism: Helogale parvula (assembly GCA_004023845.1). NCBI lineage: Eukaryota > Metazoa > Chordata > Mammalia > Carnivora > Herpestidae > Helogale > Helogale parvula. The sequence continues at coordinate 90,337 of PJEM01001848.1, forward strand.
CATCCGTGTTCCTTTGTGAGCTAGTGTCTTGAAGGGAAAGAAACACACCCTTTAAAGAGCTGAGCTTGAAACTAATGAAAATAAACAGAAAGCCTGAAAAATTAATGCTCTTGCATTAATTTCTTCTTCTTCTTGCAAAGCAGAATATCAATGAAAGATATACAGACATAAGGCTAGAAGTTGACAGACCCCGGGTGATGCAGTCACAAGCCACAATTATGTGCCGACAACTTTCAGTACTGGACACAGGGCCATTCCTTCTGGGCACGACTGCCTTGCATTTCCTCACGAGAGAGGATCTCTGTAGGAGTGGGGCACAGTTATGTGGGGAGTGAAGCCCCTTTCTCGCCAAGATTTCCCATGGGTAATGTTAGCTAGTCCTCCATGCCTCGCTATGATGCACCTGCAAATGATTTCTGGGGTTGATTTCTGGGGTTAGCAGCAACGTGAATCTAGGACACACATAGGAAAATACGAGTGTAGCTTTGAAGTCACAATGGTCACAGGGTCGCTCCTCAAACTTGTGATTGTACAGAGGTCACAATGCACAGTCTCTGTATGGGGGACCCCAGACACAGCACACCTTCCTCGTCTGTCACGTGGACATGATGCGGGCTTGACAAGGGGCTTGGCCTGGCTCGGAAGTTGCCCGAGTTGAGATGCATCATCAGCCCTTCCCTCCCCGGCGACGGCGTCCTCTGGGAGGAGAGGTTTGCAAAGCTCTGGCGTCGGACGTGCTCATGGAGGACGTGTCCATTCTGGAGTTCCTTCTTTTCCACGAGGGCGTCCCCGGGGGTCCTGCAGACACGCGTGTTAACAGGCCATCAGCTCTGGGTGGGGAGGTGTGTTCGCAGGTCACGACCGGGTGTCCTCCCAGGGACGCGACCGGCAGGCACCTGCGTCTGGAGGTCAGCGGGCGCCAGCCCTCCTGGGCTCCTCCTGCCCTCTCACTTGTTCTGAGGGGACCGAATCACAGCGCCTCCCTCCTTCCAGGACGAGGGTGACAGACGTCCGTTCAGGCCCAGAGGAAAGAAGAGACATGATAACAAATAACCGCACATGGTTATAAACTATCTGTGTTTTACTTGTATTTAAAAGGATAAAGTTATGTTTGAAGAGGTGCTCCAACTCCCGTTTTATAGACATCTCAGTCTTCACCGTCTTCTCAGCGTCTCGGAAGGGACTGACCCTGGACAGCGTTCCACAGTGTCAGGACCGAGAGTCCCGTCCCTGGTCTGAAAGGGAAGCGTGGAAAGGAGGGGACTGGAGAGGGCAGGCATCACCCCCCCCCCCCAGCCCCTGGGCAGACAGCAGTCAGAAGTGGGTCTCTGTCTTCCACAGGTGCTCTCTTCAGGGGACTAACAACTGTGTTTATTTTTTGAAAGTAAGAATCACAGCAGAAAACAGAATCCCACAGAGGCAGTTGCTCTGATTTCTTCTGTAGTTTCAACTCACTCTTCCTGTCTTGCAATAAAATATGGATTTGAGCAAAGGGGAGGATGAGGGCAAAGGTACCAATCTATTGGACTGGTTATTCTGTATTTATCAGCACACACCTTGCGTCTAGATTTGGGACGGGGAGGGGTCTCAAAGAAAGTGCGTCACGTGACCTGGTGCGCCTACGAAATCCTTTTTCTAGACAACAACAACACAGTGGGAGCCACGGGAAAGCGAGGATCGGGTTCCTCCTTATGGATTGAAACATCCAGACCAGGCCAGAGAAGGTAGTTTATGAATGGAATGTTCCCTGTGCACTCCAAACTCCTCTCCACCAGCCGGGCTGGCTGTGCGTGCTGTTGACAAATGAGGAGGCCAAGAAAGAGACACCAGAGGAGCATTTGATGCCATCAGGTTTCTGCGTGTAGGAGCCTTCCCTGCGGACTCCTGAAGGACTAAGGAGCATGTGCTACTGCAGTCTTGTAAAGACTCAATGATAACGCCGCGTGCGACACATACGAGGGTCTTCTTTCCAAATGGAATGTCCATGGAGACACCCGGAGAGGGTATCACAAAATGCTAAAGTCCTCTTCTGATGTCACCTGAGGAATGGGCATCGCTACAGCAATTTTATACTCAGCACCAGGAAGATTATGGCATTTTATTTATTTATTTATTTATTTATAATTTTACTATTAGAAATAATAGTTGAGGGGAGCCTGGGTTCATCAGTCAGTTGAGCTCCTATCTCTTGGTGTCGGCTCAGGTCATGATCTCACGGTTCATGGGATGGAGGCCCTCATCAGGCTCTGTACTGACAGAGGGGAGCCTGCTTGGGATTCGCTCTCTCTCACTCTCTCTCTCTTCTCTCTCTCTCTCTCTCTCTCTCTCTCTCTCTCTCTCTCTCTCTCTCATTCTGTGCCCCTCCCACTCATACCCTATCTCTAACTCTCTCTCAGAATAAGCTAGAAACCATTAAAAAAGAAACACAGTGAACATACAATGGTGTATTGGTATCAGGTGCACAATCCAGTGATTCTACAAGCAGCTGTGAACGTGACACACGGCTCACCGGGAGGTAGTTACCACCTGTCCCCGCACAGCGTTATTACAATATTATTGACCATTTTCCCTCTTCTGTACCTCTCATCCCCTGACACAGGACTTTCCCTAAGTTGAAGTGTACTGGACACACGACGTCACGTGAGTCTCGGATGTGCAACAGGTGTGCTGGGCGGGGCTCACCGCCCCACAAGTGTCATCTCACCTCACCCGCCGTCTGTCACCGTACAGTGTTACTACAGTGCCGCTGACTACTCTCTATGTTGCACCTTTTATCCCCATGACTCGTCCATTCCGTAACTGGAAGCCTGTAACCCCTCACCCATTTTCCCACCAAGCCATGTCCGGCACCCACCAGTTTGTTTTCTGTATGTAGGTATGAGTCTGTTTCTGCTTTTGTTGTTTGTTTCTTCAATTGTTTTGTTCTTTAGATTCTACATCTGAATGAAATCCTATGACATTTGTCTGTTTTCTGTCTGACTAATCTCCATCCATGTTGTCCCTGCAAATAGAATACTGCATTCTTCTTAACGACTGAGTAATATTCCATAATATGTATATATTCCATAATATGTTATATAGTCACATAATAAATATACGGCATCCTCTCTATCCATTCGTCTGTTGGTGGACATCTGGGATGGCTTCCGTATCTCAGCTATTGTAAATAATGTTTCAATAAACATATGGGTGCATATATCTTTTTGAATTAGTGTTTTCATTTCTTTGGGTAAATATCCAGCAGTGGAAGTACTGAATCATATGGTATTTCTGTTTTTAATTTTTGAGGAACCTCCACACTCTTTTCCATAGTGGCTGCACCAGATTTTATTCCCTCCAACAATGCACAAACATTCCTTTTTATCCACGTCCTTGCCAACCCTTATTTCTTATCTTTTTATTTTAACCATTCTGACAGGTATAAAGTGATCTCGTTATGGTTTTGATTTGTCTTTCAATGATAATTAACGATGTTGAGCATCTTTTCATTGCCACCAAACAATGGTCAGATTTTCACCAAATCCGTTGGGAAATGCTGCCTTCTGCCACTCTGTCTCGTGAACAATAAATTTGCATCAAACTTCCTGCATTGGGGCTTTAGGAATCACACATTCTTTGCAAAGTTGTGATCATGAAATGAGGTAATGCCAATAATAATTCCCCTCCTTTTTTTCCCAAACTGAACCAATAAGTTTGTAAAAAGATGAACAGCAGAATTGATGGCTTTTCCTCACTAGTCATAGTAACTAAAACTGTATTGATACAAAGTCAAATCAGGAAAATATCTCCTATCACAAAAGAATTCAGACCACAGTTGGAAAGTGAAATGCATAGACAGGTTAGAGTAGAAAAACACAAGTAAGACTATGGAATAACTATATGAGCGCAAAACACTGCTATAAAATTTTTCTAGTGCTCTTAGGACAGAGTTCACTCTGTTTTGTGACACTTGAACATCCCAGGCACTGAGGTTTCTTTGCTAACAGATGAACATAAAATTATTTATGATCTGATTAATTGATGTGTTTCTTACCCACCATAGGGAGCATAGTCAAATGATTTCTGGTTTTGTTGACCAATCTAATTATGATTTTAACGGCTTGAACATTTGCATTTTGATAAAACTTGATGCTATGGAAAGCTGCTGTTTGGCAACTGGTTTGTTTGTTTTTAATTAATACAACCACAGATGCGACAATAACATTGCTCTGTGTGTCAGATTGCGGCCCGAGCCCTGCGTTCTCCAGGGACTCGGCTCTGCTGATCCTATCTATTCACTGGTGATTTTTAGCCTGCGATCTAATTACTTTGTGTTACTTAGGAATTGAGATAGAGGAAAATTCAAAGACCTACTTATCGAGCTTGTGACCATAAAAAGAAAACGAATTCCCCAAATCATGCTCAAAGTAATTAGATTTCAGGAATACTCACTTTCATATTCCAAAGGTACTTCTCATGTGTTTTACCCTTGTCTTTCTAACCACGTGATTGCTGCTGTCACACCTCTCCTGTAGAGGCAAAAAGCCCTTCCCCAGGCTTGTGCTGAAACGTGCAATTTTGGTTGAAAAGTCACAAGCGAAGAACGGTTAGCTTAAGTGACATCTCGATGTTGCCGCAGAAAACACGCTGACTTCTCTGAACTAGTCAGCTCGTCTCTGGGGACTTCAATCATCTTACAGTGAGGAAATTAGGTCAGATGAACTGAAATGTGTCGTGTGTTTTTCTCTAAAACTCTTGACTCCAAAGGGGTTGAGCTCCTAATGCCTACACGACTCACTGTTCTTAGTTTCAAACTGCTCCTTAACTTATTCAGTGAGACACATAAAATGATTCTTGAACTTCCCACCCTGAGCCCAGCATGGAAGGAGCTTTGAAGTTTTCTTTCCCATCCTCACTCTAAAAAAGCTGAACACAGTGAGAATCAACAGCTCTTATTAGCTCCATCAGGTCCCTGAGGTCACAGGGATTAGAGAGACGGACAGACTGAAAGAGACGATCACACCTCACGGAAGAAGCCCAGAGGCTAGAACCAGATACGGCAATACGCTGACCTAATTTCCTACCTTGGGTCTCATTTAAGAAGAGGTTTCTGAGGACACTCAAAGACAACCGAGGAGACAAAACAAGGACTGTGGAGGAAGTGTTAGCCTCCAATACCAGCAGCTAGAGCAAACGGTAAGCACAGGGCACCTCCTGGCCCTACAATGTTCATCTCATGCTAAAGGTCTGTGTACCCAATACCTTTACCCAGGACATCATGTCTGGCTTTCTACAAAACAAAAACAAAAACAAAAAACCAGTCACACTAAAAGAAAACACAGTTTAAAGAGACAAAGCAAACATCAGAAGCAGACACACATAAGACAGATTTGTTGGAACTGTCAGCCTGGAATGTAGAACTGTGGTTAATATGCCAAGGGCTGTAGGAAGGGACCAGACAACCTCCAGAACAGATGGGCAATATAACACAGACACCTGAGAAGGAATCCTAAGGAAATGCTGAAAATTTAACATGACGCACTAAGTCACATCCCCTTGAGAAGAGAACTAAATATCATGTGTATAAAACGTAATGATGGTTGGTTAATAAGTGTGACTAAGTAGGAAATACAGGAGAAGAATGAGAGACATAGTAGGCTGACATGGATCACAGGAAAGCTGAGGTAGCTACACTAATTTCATAAAAATGTTCCTCACAGTGGGGCAGAGGAAATGTAATTTTATATCATTATGTTACCAATAAAAGTAAACTTGGAGCAGGGAACCTACTATCGTGCATGTCAAGAATGGTTAATCTATAATAATCCTCACTGTAAGGTGAGGTTTTTGTCTGGTCATTTAGATAAAAAGAAGAATGCTGTAAGTCCAGGGTGAAGTCAGCGAAGTCTTTCTTCAACCTAAGGCAGTGTAGATCACTAGATTCAAGAAGAGTGAGCTCGTTTACTATTAGACTCAATCCACACATTATTTAGTAAATACAAAATATGTACCATTATAATCAGTCGGTCCCCTACTTATGATATCCCTGATTCTCCTTCAAAGTCCAATATAAGCAAGCGCTTTGATTTTAAGACTTAGTAGGACCAGGACCAAATCTGCCAGACACAAAATGCCAACTGATCCAATCTGATCGATTTCCTTGTAGCCTTTTACACAGGTTGCCTTCTGCCCTTTCAGTTCATTTCTCTAGTTATTAGCACAGAACAGCTTAGTAATTCTTATCAAAGGCCTTAAATTCTACCCTTCCCTGGAGGAATTCTACTCCTCTGAACTTAACATTGAAGAGAAATTAAGTTTAAACTGAAAAAGAAATTTATCACTTATACAATAATGACATTAAGAATTTATATATTTATGTATTTAAAAATATGTGTCAGGTGCTATTCTATGCCTAGCTGGAAAAATAGTGAAATAAACAAAGATACTGTTCTTGTTACCTCATTCTAGCAAAAAACTAAATTTTTAAAGAAACTTGTTATTTTTTTGAGAGGGAGAGAGAAAACCCATGATTGGGAGAGGGGCTGAGGGACAGAGAGAGAATCTTAAGCAGGCTCCATGTTCAGCATGGAAAACGATGATGTGGGGCTTGATCTCGCAACTGAGAGATCACAACCTGAGCTGAAATCAAGAGTCAGACGCTTAATGACTGAGTCATCCAGGCACCCCAAGAAATGTGTTATTAGTTAAATAGTTTAAATAAAGTTAAATGTATCCAGGTCAATTAAATGATGACAGAGAGGAAGAACTTTACAGAATGGCCAAAGGGTGATCATTTTCTAATCTTGACTCTCCACAGAAAATCAGAAATATAAGTTGGGCAGCATGAACAAAAACCTATGGACAATATTCACCATGAGAACCACAAAAGGGAAGTTGAAATAAACCAACAACAGCCACAAAACCTACACAAGCCAGCCTGTATCTATTAAAGGAATTAAGTGAATAATTAAAAATTTCTAAAACAGAAAATACCAGGCCCTGGTGTTCCCTGGTTTGTTTTAAATTCTATCAAACATTTAAGGAACAAATTACACCAATTCTCTACAATCTCTTTCAGAGGACAGAAACAGAGGGACCTCTTCCTACCTCATTTGATCAGGAGTCATTCTATAAAGGCCTACTAGCAAAACTAGACCAAGACATCACAAGAACACAAAAAAAACCAATATAGACCTATGTCTGTCATTGAACCTTCATTCAAAACTTTTCAACAAAATATTAGCAAACTGAATCCAAAAAATATTAAAAAGAAATAAATCCATGACTATGTGAGATTTATCCCAATTATGCAAGGTTGGTTCAACATTTGAAAACTAATTAATATATTTCATCACATCACAGACTAAAAAAGAGATGGATACAAAAAAGCATTTGAAAATATCCAGCACTCCTTCATAATAAAAACTCTCAGCGAACAAGTAAAAGAAAGGAATAATTTCAATCTGATTAAGACTTCCTACAAAAACAAAAACAAAACAAAAAACCTAACATTATACTCACTGGCAAAAAACTCAAAGCATCCCCACTAAGCTCAGGAGCAAGGGAATGACATTCCCCATCTCCACTCTTTTTCAGCATTGTACCTGAAGCCCTTGATGATGAAAAAGGCAAGGAAATGGAATAAAATGCATGAAGATTGGGGAAGAAGGCATACAAGTGTCTTTTTGGCAGATGTCATGATCATCCATATAGAAAATCTGAAGGAAGTGACACAAAAATTTATGCTGGAATTAATGAGAGCTTATAGAAAGGTTACAGGAAGCAAGATTAATATAAAAAAGTAAATTGTTTTCCTATACACCAATAATGAGCACCTGAAGTTTGATTATAACAAATATAATACCATTTATATAGCACCTCCAAAGTGAAATACTTAGAAATAAATCTAACAAACGTGTTCAAAACAAAGTATGTACAAGAGCTAGATGAGGAAACTACAAAACTCTAATGAACATGTTCAAGAAACTCAGTTAATGGGGAGAGAGTTCATGTGCGTGGAGAGGGAGAACCAGTATTGCCAGATGCCGCTTCTTCCCAACTTGATCTACGGCTACATGCAATGTTAACCAAAATCCCTGGAAATTATTTTGTGGATATTAACAAACTGACTTTAAAGTTGATATAGAGATGCAAAAGACCTAGAACAGTCACCACGATATTAAAGAAGAAGAAAGTCAACAGTACACTGAAGAGTAAAACTAAAGTTAGAGGATGTACTAACTCACCTTCACCACATAGTATAAAGAAAGCTATAGTAATCAAGACGCAGGGGGTGGGGGGTGGGCAGTGAACCACAGACAAATCGATGAATAAAACTAGAAAGCCTGGAAATAGACCCACACCCATATAGTCACTGATATTTGACAAAGGAGCAGAGGCAACACAGTGGATCTTCAACAAACAATTCTGGGACAACTGCAAAAAAAATGAATCTAGATGCAGACTTCACACCCTTCAGAAGAATTAACTTAAAAATGGATCATAGCCCTGAATGTAAGACATAAAATTGTGAACAAATAAAGATGAAATATTGAGCCAAATTTTTCTTTGCATAAAAAAATCCCCAAGTGTAAAGCCCAAATCACCTAGAAAGAAGCAAATATTTCCTATGAAATGGAATATGTCTTCCCACTAGGTTGGGCAAATTCACGAAGATTCAAGAACTCTTGTGTGGACGCTAAGTTCTACTCTAACATAAGTTATCTGTCATTTTCAGTTAGGCATATTATATACGCCTTATGGATTGACGTGTCTCCCCAGAAAATATGAAGTCTTAATCCCCAATATCTTGGAATGCGACCTTATTTGGAAACAGGATCATTGCAGGTATAATTACTCAAGCTGAGCTCATAGTGAAGTAGAGTGGACCCAAATCCAATGTGACTAATGTCCTTATAAGATGGCCATGTGAATACACAGAGAAACACCGAAGGCCGTGTGACAGTGAGGACAGGGAACAGAGTTCCCTACAAGGTAAGGAAGCCGGAGATTGCCAGCAATTACCAGCAGCTAGAAAATGGCAAGGAAAGATTCCCCGGCAGCCTTCAGGGGGAGCACAGTGCTGTGGACATCTTGATTTCCATTTCTAGCCTCTACAACAACGAGACAACACAATTTTGTCGAGTTAGGTCACCCAGTGGATAGTACTTTCCTATGGCAACTATGGAATACTAATTCAATATGCAGGTGGGGTGTCGACTGTATGGGTGAGGTAGACATGTGAGAGAAGATCACTATCAATGCTGCCAATAGAACCACAATTAATAATCAAAGCCTTTCAAACTTACAGAACAACAGAAAAAGTGATATAATAGAATCCTATGCCTCTATCAACCACAGTTAACAAATACAAGTTTCTGTCTCTATTTATCCCTTTTTGTTATTAAAAAATAAAACTTTACAGATGCAGTAAAGACATGGCCATCTACCATTGCATTCCCTTCCCTCCAACCTCTGTCAAAGTGAATCACTCTCTCGATATCGATGTGCCTTCCTTGCTCATGCATATTTTATTCTTCTACCATGTTCATCGCTACCTATATTAAAACACAAAATTTCTTTTTGAAAAATTGTCAAGAATCATAACAAAATGAACCTAACCTTGCATATTAGATCTTTAATTGTTGAAATGTACATGTCTATTCTAATCATTTTATTTGTGTGTCTGTATCTCAATTTAAGTATTCAAGCCCTGGCTGAAGACCATGCAGATTTTCTCAAAATTTTGGCAAATATTCCTCTATATGTTTTCTTGCCTGTATGTGCAAACTGCAAACTTATCTTTGATCATGATATGCAAATCTAGAAGTAAAATTTGCAGTCACAAATTTGACCTTTCGATTTTATTGGAAATTTCCAAAATTTTCCACATAATGATATGTTACGTTATGTTTAAGTTTATGTTACCATCAGCAGAGCATAAGTCCGTTGTTTTCAATTTCATAAAAAAACATCTGTCTTTATAATTTTGTTATTTTAGTTAATCGGGTAAGATCTATTCTCCTAAACATTTGCTGAGTTACCTATCTGATGGTGCATATGTGCATGTAATTATTAGCCAGAAAGCTTACGACTTCTGTGACTAACAAGGTTTAAAAAATATATTGTTTACATGAGTTCTTCATGATTTCTTTGCATTTGAACCTAATAAATATGCATTTTTCACTTAACTTCATTTTTTGCATTGCTCTGTTATACATGTATTACATTTTAATGTAGCTAAAGCCAGCAACATTTCCACTTTTTATTGGGGATATTTTTGTCTCCTGTATTTAGAAATCATAAGGAAATAGTCTTATATTTCTTTTTTTTTAATAGTTCATTGTCAAATTGGTTTCCATATAACACCCAGTGCTTCTCCCCACAAGTGCCCCTCTCCATGACCATCACCCCCCTCCTTCCTCCTTCCCCTTCAGTCCATGGTTCATTTTCAGTATTCAGTAGTCTCCCTTGGTCTGTGTCCCTCACTCTCCTCTGCTCTTTTTCCTCCTTCTATAAAAGCTTTTATTACTAGCACATTATTTTACATACTAGTTATCATTTACAATGTCATCTAAGATACACTTTCCCAGGACTAAGACCCTCCATTCTCCTTCCGCACCTTCCTCACCGAATGTTAAGACCATAACCCTCCCCAAGAGGCAGGCAGCCACACTTCTGGGACGCACGCATTAGTGCAAGGCCCTTCCTACCTCCCAATCTTCAGTGCCGGCTTCTGCTCAAAACCACTTCTCTTTGTTTTGTTCTCTCCTCCTCGGAGCCTTTCTTCAATCCTCTGTGAGATTGTTTCTAAATCGTAATCCAATTTTGGTAGCATTTCATCAGGTTTTGGGAATTTTTCATTATCAAAATTCTGAGAGTGTAATTAATAAAACTAGTCTCATTTCTAGCTATTAATGATTTAAACTCATGCAAAATTACATATTTAATAAAAAATATTTTCCTACAAAAATGCATTTTAGAAAATCTTACACAGTTGCTGTTCGAAAAGGATAAAGCTTTAGGGATAAATCAAAATTTGGGACCTTCCCAATTTGTGGTTTACAATCCCAGTATAGCCATTTCTGATCACTGTGAGAGAACTGTTGATAAGGATGGAAACACCCATGGAGTGATTACACAACTATGTGCCTAAATTGCTCTTCACCCTTAAATGCAATTTAAATATGGCTTCTCTTTTATTGTATTCTGCTCAAGTCTGTATGTGTCAGTTTCTGGGTCCTTAAGAAATTAACAGCAAATGCAGTGCTCACACCCACTGTCCGTAGAGGAAGTTTCTATTATTCTCAAGGGTAGAAATACAGTGTGGCTCCTTTAGGTCATTCTAGATAAATATATGTGCTTTATTATGTTTCAGATCATTTATTAGGACAGAGCATTGGAATGTGAGTAAGAAATACGTGTTCTCTATGCATTTACCTGAATTTGCTGGAATAGGCTCATTTCATAGTCTCTTCTTAACCTTTTGAATACCTGTCAATGTTGACACTTAAGTGTCGCTTCTGGGCAACTGCTGTCTCCAACCACACTGTGACTCTCAACCTCCAATGCCTGCAGCAAGCCCACACCTAGGCCAGGAGTCCTATAGTTAGTCCCACACCACTGACAACCAGGATTCTTGAACCAGGGTACCTGTGCCTTGGACTTTTGCGGTGCGCTAGAGAATAAGCATGAGCACCTATTTGAAGACTCTGTTTATGGAAATAACGGTGTTTCCAATAAATGCCAAATCCTAATGTATTATAGCAGAAATGTCAAAGACATTGGTGCTTCCGTTTGCATCTCTATGTCCTTAAAGAATCAGAGTAATCCATCCTATACTGCACAGAGGTTTTAAGGCAAACTTTTCAGAGGGATTCACCTAAGTTATCAAGTCAATTATATTATTCTTGACTAAAAACTCCTTGAAATACTTTTATGACATAATGTTTATTAAATGAACGCCTCTCGTCCTTCTAATCTTAAAAGTTTGGATCCAATTTATAGCGTTAAGCTCAGTCTCTTGAAAAGCAGCAAATAATCTTTGCTTTTCTAATTTTAATGCATGAAGATGGTATTTACTATAAGAGATGCTGATTCATTCTGATTTAATATAGCATTGCTTCATAAAAAATAAATGTTTACTTCTGATAAGTAGGATGGTTTTGAAATGTCAACATCAAAACTCGTTTTGAAAACAGCTTTGACTTATTAAGGTTAGGAACATATTAATTCTCAGTTCTTATTAGGGAACACAGTGTTTCTCATTATTAAAAGTTTAAGCTCAGAGTCACAATTTTCCCATTGTTTGCTTTCTAACTCAGATAAAAAGGCATGTTTGATCTTTTTTGTACGTTCAGTTTCTCACTAGAATAAAAAGCTCTGGAAATTCAATACTTTTATATACAGAAACTTTAGTTCAAAGTTGTCATCCTTTGAAATGTTTCTATTTCAAACCCACAGAGAATAAATATATTTTTAGGCCATGAATTTTGCAGAAAAGAAGCTTTATATTTTTTACACATTCCTTACACTTTGAGTTCACTAGTGTTTTAGCCTTTAACTAAGCAGGTGCATTTTCATAGGGAGGACATATCCTAATATGTATACAGGACACTTCTAGGCAAGCACTCTAATAAGCAGAATACTGAGACATGCAGCTTATGCTGCAGGAATGATGTAGAGGGATTATTATTGACTGAGATCAGTGGAGAAGCTTCAAGAGAAAGTTTTTTTCTGAGTCTCTGTCTGGAAAAACAAGCCATGTTTGTTAAGATAAAGACGGGCAATGGATTCAAGGCAGACAATGTGCATAAATAAAGCAGATGAGGAGGCAAAAAGTGAACAAATTATGAGAACATGGAATTTAGCCTTTTCCCACAATGAGTACTCGTAGATAAAAGGAATACAAAAACTGGGTTGAAAGACAGAAATTACGGTGGTCTGTGATCCAAGAGGTAAAACTTTGCATATTTTCAGTTAAGAAATTAAAAACTATTAAATTGCTGAATAACTGTTTGAAAAGACCAAATAGAAGCAGTATAAATTGAATTATAGTTTCATCTGTATTTATCTCACTTTATAAAAGAGCTGCCAAATGGAGTTTCTAAATTTGTCTCTATTGACTTCATCAACTCTGTTATTTTATTTAAAAAATATGTAGCAACATATGTCATTTTTACACTATTACACTTTTTTATGAATCTATGAATCTAGTAAAAGTAATTTAAAACTTACTGTACGTTATGTATACTGATTTTTATCATTCAGCATGATGACTCAGAGATTTATCCCATTTATTGTGTATATCAATGAAACCCGTGTTCCCATGAAAATCTGTTTATAGAAGCTTTATTTGTAATAGCCCCAAACTGGAAAAAATTCAGATGTCTTTCAGTAGATGAATAGTTGAGCACAGTATGGTACATTATACCACGGAATACTGCTCAGCAATAAAGAGGAACTGCTTGCTGATAAATCTTTTACTTTTAACTTATTTTTATCTTTATACACAGATGGGTTTGTTTTAGGCAGCAAACAGTTGGGTCTTAGTTTCTGCAATCTGACAATCTCTGTGTTGGAATTGCAAAATGTATACTACTAACATTTAGTGTAATTACTGATATGATTAGGTTATATTAATCTTATTTTATTTATTGCATTTTACCTATCTTTTACATACCCCATCTGCTCTTTGGCCCTCTATTAAACTCTATGAAATTTATTTTTTTTAAATGTATTTATTTTGAGAAACAGAGAGAGCATGAGTGGGCGGGGCAGAGAGGGAGAGAGAGAGACAGAGAGAGAGAGAGAATCCCAAGCAGACTCCACACTGTCAGCATAGAGCTCCAAACCCCTCAAACTCACAAACCACAATCTGAACTGAAGTCAGGTGTCAGAGTCTCAACTGACTGAGCCACCTAGGCACCCCTATTAAATTTCTTATATATATTTACAATTACATTTTGTCTTTTTGGCCTATGTCTTTTAGTAGTTTCTTTAGAATCAACTGTTTACATCTATGACTCATCACAGTCTATGCTCAAGTGATTGTATCACTTTGCATGTATGGAAGAGAACTTTTGAGACTCTCCCTTTTCTTCTAATCTTTGAGCTGTTTTTTACATGTTTTATTTTGACTGTGTTATAAACCTCACACCCATTATTATTTTATTTTCACAATTATCTTTAAAATACATTTAAATTATTATAAAAGACTTTATGCATTTACTCATATAGTTGTCATTTCCAGAGCTTTTCTTTTTTTTTAGAATATAACACTATTTTTTAACATAAGCAATTATTTTCCATCATTTACAATACAGTAGTTACAATGACACTCCAAATGGATAAGCAAAGTAAAAAATCAAAACACCAACTTCTATTTCATGTAATTAGACTTATACAGAAATTAGAAGGTTAAGTAACAACTAGTTAATCACCTAATTTCACAGCTATCTGAAGTGGCAATCATTATATAGCAGCTTATGTATGATACATTCAAGATAAATGTTACAATTTGTTACTTGCCCATAAGCTAAAACACAGCCTGCTTAATACCTTTCCTTAAATTCCACCTCTATACTACAGTATACTTGAGGTCCATGCAAAAAAGTAGCTGCCTTTTATACAGGAAATGGTTGACTCCAGAGCTTTTCATTCCTTGATGTAATCCATGTTTCCTCTAATATCACTTTACTTCTCCAAGGAGCACTTGTTTCATTATCCTCTATGGTGGGTCTGCTGATGATAGGATCACTCTACTCCATAAGTCCGTAAAAGTCTTTATGTCATCCTGACTTCACGATGGGGACATCTACGTAGAGTTCTAGGTTGACAGAGCCTTCCATTCAGCACGTTAAACTTGTTCCTGCAACGTCTCATGACTATGTTATGCTACTGTTTCATAGAGAAATACGCTAATATGCTGTAATCCTTGTGGGGTTTTTTGTTGCTCTTTATGGAATGTGTCTTTTTTCTCTGACTGCTTCTAGGAATTTCTCTTTCTTATCGATTTTGACAAATTAATTAAGATCTGTCCTGGTATGTTTTAAATGTTTTTGCTACTTAACGCTTGTAGAGCTTCCTGAATTTGTAGGCTTGTAGTTTTCATTCACTTTGGAAAATCTTCATCAATCACTTCTTCAAATATTTGTCTGCTCCCAGCCCTCTTAAGGGAATCAAATTATGTGTAAATTTGGCTGTGTGATATCGTTCTACACTTCACTGGTTTTACAATCTTTCATTTAAACATTATTATTATTACTACTATTATTAAGTGTTTATTTATTTATTTTGAGAGAGAGGGAGAGAGAACACAGGTATATGCACATAAGTCAGGAAGGAGCAGAGAGAGAGGAAGAGAATCCCAAGCAGGTTTGGCTCTTTCAGTGAGTGGGTGCAGAGCCTGATGTAGGGCTCAATCTCATGAACCATGACGTGATTAATGGCGCTGAAATCACTTAACCAACTGCGTTGCTCAGGGATCCCAAATATCATTATTATTTTTAATCTGTATATTTCATTTTGGATAACTTCCATTACTATGCCTTCAAGTTCACAGGGGTTTTCTCCTGTTTGGTCTAAACAGCCATTAATCTTATCCAGATTAATCTCCTCCAGTGTGTTTTTTTTTTTTACTTTGAACTTTGTATTTTTTATCTGTAGAAATTAATTTTTTAAAATATATTTCTTGTCTCTATTTTACTTTTTATTTTTAAAAAAATTTAACGTTTATTTATTCTGAGATAGAGAGAGACAGAGCATGATCAGGGGATGGGTAGAGAGAGAGGAGGAGATACAGAATCCAAAACAGGCTCCAGGCTCTGAGCTGTCAGCACAGAGCCTGATATGCAGCTTGAACCCGTGAGTGAGATCATGACCTGAGCTGAAGTCAGACGCTCAACTGAACCACCCAGGCACCCCTCTATCTTACTTTTTAAAACATATGCGGTAAAGTTATAATAGCTGTTTTAATGTATTTTTCTGCTAATTATATAATCTGTATCATAAACTCTTCTGGGTCCATTTTGAAGAACTGATTTTGTTTCTTATTTTGAGTAATATTTTTTTGCTTTTACACATGTCTGGACATCTTTGATTGGATAGTAGACCTTCTAAATTTGGGGTTCTAGTTTTCTGTATGACTATAGTAGTTTTATTACCAGTTACCTCACCTATTGTGTATGCTTCAACTGCCATTACATTTTTTAACTAAATATTTATGCATGGACCCTTATTTTTGTTTTCTTATTTTTGATTTATAATTTATGTTCTGTTCTATCTATTAGCATGTTTATTACGTGGATGCTAAAATCCTCGCCCCTTATTTTACTACTTTTATTGCTGCTGGGATTTTAATCCAATGCGCTGCTGCCTTGAAATACCCGTGCTCATTAACTTAACACCTGTTTTGGCCCCTGAGTTCCATTATCCTTCAGCTGCTCTGGGAGGTGAAGTATGTGAAGGAGCCCAGTAAGTTTCTGTGTGTAGGAAGATGTGGTACAGAGTTTCAGGCACCAGAAAATTACTGTATCAGGGATTCAAACTCCCCGAATTAGGCAAAGCAATATTAGAATGACACACAATTTAGAATTTAATGAATCAGCTAAGGAGATTGGAAGGCAAGTTTTGAGGAAGAGAGGCTCTCCAAACAACCTGACTTCTCCTTCTCTCCGCTCATCATTCATGTGGAGCTTCTAAGCTGCTCTGATATTATTCTTGGGTCTCTGCACCAGAGTCCCAAATCTCAGGTGTGCACACACCTGCGTGGGCTGAAAAGCAGAAGTAGGTCTCTCACAACTCATATTCTGTAAGTATTCTCCCAGTCACGCCTGGTCAATTCTTTCCCAATGCCAGATTTGCCTTCCATCATGGGCACCTTGACTTTCCACTGTTTTCCTAACATTTGGGTTGGTATTTCCTCTGAGATTAATTGCGAGGGGAAAAGCCAGTAGTAGTGGTAGGCGAAGCTCTTAATTATTAACCAACCCTATCTGTTAACTATGTCTACATCATTGCTTCTAAACTCAGTGGCTTGAAGCAACAGTCATTGATTTGCGTGGATCTCTGTGTTGGCTGAGTATCAGCATCTCCTGTAGGAGTTTCTGCTCCTTTCTGCTGGGTTAACTCATGGATCTGTGGTCAGGTAAGTGTTGAACAATGTAGGCTGGGCTAGGTGGGAGTGGATTTCTCTGGGATGCTCTCATCATCCCCTGGGATCATCCAGCTAGCCCAAACATGTTGTCTTCATGAGAGGAGCAGAGATGCAACAGGAAGCAACTCCAAGTGATCAAGTGCTTTATGGACTTGGATTGAGTCACATTTCCTAACATTCCATTGCTTAAAATAAGTCATGTGGTTGAGCCTAAAGGGGGTTTGTATATCCCCTAGACCACAGTGAGAGGACATTGATACGTTACATGGCAAATGGGGTGTACTCTGGAATGAATGAACCAATAAGTCTATATCCTACATCTTTGGACTATTTCCTGAGTTTATAGAGTGGGATTTGGGATTCTTAATATATTCATTTTGTTGGATTTTTATTTCTCTACACATTGTAAGAGAGTTCGTCTTTGTATAGTTTTCTTTGATTCACTTGATTTTCTTCTTTTACCATCCTCAATAATTAAATTTATATTGTTGGTCCTTTTGAAAAGGTTTGATGATTCCAGAATGAAGAAGTCCAGCATCTTAAAGATGCTCTTTTAAAGTTTTACTGGGATAAAGATATTGAAAAAATCCTAACATGTATCTAGAAAACTAGTTGCTTTACGAACAAAAGAGAACCAATGTGAGAATAAGTGTCTGAGATTTGTCATAAAGGTTTTCAACCTTTCAAACTTTGTGGCCAATGTTTAATTTCAGTGCAAAAGTTTGTCATCTACAGTGATAGTAGGTAGAGGTTTTTTTCATTGTATTAACAACTTATATTTCTTGGCTGTTGTGGAAAATGGAAAGAGTTTCAAAGTAAAAGTAACAAACAAAAACCAGAGTATGATTCAGTCTGTGCTCTGCATACAAAACTGGCCAAAAGTCCAAATTCTACATTAAATGCATCTACTCAATCAGAAGAAAATTAAAGTCTACTATATTCCTTGGAATGTCCCTCATTTCAAGCAGAGCCTATCCGACTCGTAGATATCTTGCAGGAATCACAGTCTTTTCTTAATGAGAGTTTTTCCTTTTTTACCATAAGATGTAGTCCCAGAGTCCCAGGACTCCTCTCACCCATTCTGATACCTGTGTGGACCCATCCAAGTCATCGTCCATTGTGGAGATAGACATGTACATGCCAGCAAATATGTTTGCTGACTGGTTGTATGTATTTCCGCTCATCACAAATATATGAAGGATGGGTAAAATATTGCCAAATTCAGAAGAATCTTTCTGAAATGCTTCTACTGAAATCCATTCTTTCTAACTTGTCTGAGTGAGCTGAACTGGATACTCTCTAAGAAATACTGCAGCTGCATTTTCCTCCCTGGAGGAGAGGTGTCTGCTAGCTTTCTTCGTCCATGGCCCCTAGACAGCAGACTCATATGTTTTCCCAAGCAATAAGTCAACAAACCAATCATCCATGTACAAAAATAAATATTTGGGAGGAATTCATACGACCCAGTTGTCCACAGCTCACCTTTTACTCCTGTAACTAAAGCAGGGACAAGTGACTTGTACCAATTGTCTACAGCTGTGTAACAATCCACTCAAAACTTAGTGGCATAAAACAAAACCAGTCATACGTTTCTGTGATCTTGCATTGACGTACTGATCACATGATGGTTTGGTGAGGTGGTTCTCTCTTGGTTTCTCTTGAGGTTGTGTTAACAAAGAGGCTGAGCGAAAGTCATCATAAATTCCTTCCACTGGGTGGTGGATGTGACTATAGCTGAAACTGTTGCCTGGGCTGCGTGGCCCAGCCTTGTGGTCTGGCCTTCCTCAGGCTGTGGGGACTTGTCTAATAGCAAGGGCCCCAGCAGAGAGTACAGAAGCTACATGGCCTCATCTAGCTTTGGACATCACACAGAGGCCTGTCTATGATCTTAGCGTTCTTCAAGGCAGTTACAAATCCCCTCCACGTTCAAAGAGAAGGCATGTAGACGCCTCCTCGTGGTGGGAGAATGTCAAAAGAATCTGCCTATGTGCTTCAAACCAACACATGGTTATTTTCTGTTCTTAAATGCAGACAAGGACCCGGGCATATGAGATTAAAGGACCATGATTCCACTGCTTTCCTGTCCCAGCTCAGGGCATATGTAATTTCTCTCAAAGTTTTCTCACATGGATACCATCATTTGTCCAGTGGTTGGATACTAAATTGGAATGATCTCTTTGGCCAGATTTTATGCTGTTTTCTGTAACTTGCACTATCCCATCTCCCACTAAGTGCTCTGGTTAATTTTCAGTGCCTACTTATTGAGAATAATTGAATGGTGAGGGATGCCAATCCAACGTGCAGTAAAGGTATTTTGAGTTCCATATTAAATACAGCATTAGTGATCCTCACGTTATCACTTGACTGCTCCTGTGGTGAAATTACTAGGAAATTGTTTCTCCCAAACAGCATTTTAATGATAAAGATAAAAATTATATTATTTGCTTTAGTCATTATTTTCTCCTCAAGGTTAATGTGTTTGTCACATTATATTAAATACCCATATTAACCATTAGAACACTTCATAATCTAAGCATGGATGTCTCTATGCAACTAATAAAAAGAACAAATTAGAACCATCGTCACCATTACTCTCACATTTGTGAATAATAATGATAGGATGTGCTAGATTTTTCTTTTATTCAAAGAACAAATGAAGCTCTATTTCTGTGATTCACTGTATTTAGTCTTTTAGGTGTTCAGTGGAATCTGTGAGTGTGTGCAGTGTGATGGTGTGGTCAAACCCTGGATTTCACTCTGCATGTAAACCAAAGATCTTTATGGTAAAGTGTAATTGTTTCCTAGGAGAAAATAATTAACTCATTTTTAAATTGTGGGTTAGTTCCCAGAGCTGGAACCTGAGTATTACTTGATAGGACTTTGGGTCAATAAAACACATACTGTGTGATACTTCTTTCAGTATTTGAGCCAACAGTGAGCTTTGCTCTACTAATTCCAGGTTCCTCAATTTAAACTGCATGGTTGATGCCTTCTTTGGATAATCTGTGAGGCCTTTGTTTAGAAGGAAAACTTATCTAGAATTTCAGGGTCGGCACCCTATCCTCATTCTCTAAGACCTATGCTTTGAGTGGATCTCTTAGGTGGTAGCCAATGAAAAAGAATTTCCATAGCACCCAAACTCCCTAGTTTGACTTCCCTTGCTCCCATAAAAATTTGAATTTGAGTGAAAATTACCACAAAGGTGTGAGTTGTAAAATGTAGCACAGAAACTAAAAATCGCCGAAATAAAAAATAATAATAATCCATGTTGTCCATTAAAGAGATCATTCCAATCTTACCGGTTTGCTGAGTGGAGGCTACAGATGAGACTGTCAGATTTATGTCACATATTTTAAGGAATAACTCACAGAGTTTAGAACTGTATTTGAAACTGTTTTTTAGCTAACCTGACACACATAAGCTGTAATAGTGATCACCTAAGACTATAGACAAAGTCACAGATGCTGAGCCTACTTCAGACTGGTTCACATCCAATATGCCTCCTCTTACTATTAGAGCAAAGCCTTGCCACCAAATCAAAATATTTGATGTTTTTCAAGAGGTAGCCTGGATATCAGACCCCTTCCATGTTTATCTCTAGATTCCCTCAACTCCACCTACCTCCAAGCTCTCAGCTTCTGGCTCCACAGAAGATTCTCAAATATGGATGCCAGGATTTCATCTCTGAGCACTGCTACGTTTTTTGACTTCCCTCTGGGGGAAGACCCCACAGAGCTTTAACGGGCCTGGTGGTGAAGAATCTTTAATTCTGGTGACCGGTGCAGTCAGGAAGACCCATAAAGGCTTCTACAAAAACACCTGAATTTACACCTAATCACATGGTAGATGTGGTATCTGCCTCCTCACTGTGGGCTGAGATCCAGGCTGCTCTCCAGGGAATGGACCCTGAAGAGTGATGGGGTTTAATGTCCCCGTTTGGATTGAATTTTGATGTATGAAACATAGAAAGCCAAAGAATCAGGCAAGGACATTTCTCTTCCTTTGTTCTCCAGATAGATACTTATGAGGAACTATGCCCTCTCTCTGTGCCCAGAAAGAAGACATCCCACATGCTCTGACTATCTTGCTTTCTTTCCTGACTCCTTTTCCCAAAGTCTGAGTACTCTGTGAATTCCCCCAAAGTGCCCGAGGCTTTGTTTTCTAGAGATGCTGGCCTGCGTTCATCTGCCGCATGAAAGAATATCAAAACTATGAATTTCTGCTTTGAGTTCATATATATTTATCATCTATGCTAATTTTTTCCTCAAAATATCTACAACCTGTTTATTCAAATACCCTGCAAGTCCTTTCAAGGTGGACGGACCTTCGGACTTGTTCCCTCCATGGCTGACACTCCTGGCGAGCGTGACGTCTGCGCACTGGGGACTTTCTGCAAAACCAATGATTTACTTCTGTTGGGTTTTTAAGTTTTCACTTTGTGCTGACTTTTCTAGAAGCATAGACTAGACTAATCTGTTGTGATCAGAAAGCTATTTTTGCTGCAGATACTGAAGTAAGAAACAGAGGAAATAGTAATGGTGAAGAAGTAGGGGAAAGTCCAGGGCAGTTCCTGAGTGGAGTCCAACATTCAGCACTCGCAAACCCGTATTATCATAACACAATGTGACACTCGCCTATTCTAATGACAGATTCTTGGCTTTTTCTTATTTCATTAGAAACATTAGCATTTGTTTATGGATTCATGACACCAAGCATTTGAAAGACAATTGTTCAACTGATGGAAATAAACTCATAACCAAAAGTTTACTTAATACACTATTAAATTCTGTTACTGCTTGGAGAATGGACTTTATTTTATAAAGCAGAGCAAATTAAAATGTAACAGCTTACAAACACTTCAGGCCTGTACATGTTGATTTTGTTTGGGCGCATGGATTAGATAAACAAAGGTCCAGAGAGAATGATTCCGATTCAAGGAGCTGACAATATATGACACACTGCGCTGAGAACATCCACATTTTTGTTCTGACCGAATACTAAACACATCACTGGTGGTGGCCTTTACGGAAATGACTTCTGAGGAGATCCATTATCTTTGCCAGGGTCGCCCAGCTATGGAGTAACAATCTCCATAGCTCACAATCTCAGAGTGACTGTCCACTCTACTAAGTTTGGGTTTGAATCCTTGTTTAATTTTCCCTAGACATGAAGGTGATTATTTAAAGAAAGTTCATGGAAAGTACTGTATAGACAGATACTAATTTTGTGTAACTGCTTTCCATGGGGGAGCCCTCCTGGACTCTTTCCCAATATGAGGTTCCGTACTATTCTACGCTTATGGGAAATTGCCCTTTTCTAAATTTCCAAGTTAGCAAAGTCCAAATGAACTGTTCCAGCCAAGGAAATGCAAACAGAAGCTACACTTGTCATCTCCCTTAGGAGGAAGCATTTCATTATTGGAACTGGACCCTCTATCAGCTCTTACTATTTGAGCTCATCTGGAAAACACACATTGATTCGGAGTTAGTGAGCGATGGAAGCAATCTGGAATTCTGAACCGGTGCAAAGTGGGAAGTTACCTTGTATTACCCAAGTCTTGTGTGAGTGAGAACCACATTTTTATTGGCTCCCCCACTATGATTTGGGGTGTGTTTGTTACAGAAATGTCACTTATACTTCCCGCTCTAAGTTAGACATCATAAATTACTTACGTTTGTTGTGTTAATCTTATTTGTTGTTTATTTCTTTATCTTCCAAGGAAAGAACAAAATGGTGGTTTATCCTGACAGCCTTTAAAAGCTACTAAAAATGTTTAGCGAGTGATCAAATACAATCACTTTCTGTCTCAGCATTCAATTATTTAATCAATGCAGTTCTTTGATATTTCAAAGCATTTTTAGTGCTTATATTTTGGGTTTAGATATAAAAAATAGTCCCACTAATTTCTAAATATACCTTTGACCTTATCATAGAGAAGTATTTTATGAAAATATAGTGGTAAAAAAGAAAAATGTTAATTGGATGGCTGACAACGACAAGAATAAATCCATTGATTTTAGACATTGGAAAGTTCAAGTTCCTTTTACGTGATTTTCTGGTATCCCTCTGTGTTTTTAAATAGTGTTATTAATGTATAATTTAGGTGCCTTAAAATCTGCTCATAGTAGGTTTAAGAGTCAAAGATTCTTAGAAAATGTGAAACGTGTGCAGCCATTACGTCAAACCAGTTTGGGGACATGTCCATCACCCCACAAAGCTTCTTCAAGTCCCTTTGTCCTCAATCCTAGTTCCATCTCCCGTCCCAGACACACACTCTTCTGCTCTGTGTCTCCATCAGTTTGTTTTTATACGTATATCTTATAACCAGAGCCATGCAACGTGCAGTCCTCCTCTGTCTTCTTTAGCACCGTCTTTCTCAGGCTCACCTAACTGTAGCGGTGTTCACCCACCTCGGTGCCGAGTAATGTTCCGCTGTATCGATATGTCACAATTTCTTAATTCATCACTTTGATGTCTGCCTGGATTATTTCCAGTTGTTGATTTCTGTAAGTAAGGCTTCTCAAAACATTTTGGTGATGGTCTTTTTGTGAAAATGTTTTTTGGATACTTATATAGGAATAAAATGCTGAGTCATATTGAAAGCACATGGTTCATTATTTAGACTTGTCCAAAATGTTTTGCAAACTGGTTTTACTGATTATATTCCCTTAAGCAATGTAAGAGGCTTTCATCTTTCTTATGCTCTTACCAGAACCTGTTATTATCCAGTAAATTATTTGCATTAAAACCATTCTAGTCAAGATCTAGTTGTGATGCATGATTTCAGTTTGCATCTCTTTAAAAACTAGTGATGTTGAGCCTTTTATCATATGGTGAGGTTCACCATTAGAAGATGTTCCTTGGTGTAATATCTATTAGAGACCTACTTCAGAATTAACATACATAGGTGAAAGTGAAACAATGGAAAAAAGATACTTCATGCAAGTGGTAAACAAAAGAGAGGATAGATGGCTATTCTTACACCAGACAAAGAGACACTAAGACAAAAACTGTCAAAAGGACAAAAGGACATCAAATGATGGTAAACGGGTCAGTTAATGAGGATGATATAACTATTGCATATGAATCTCAGGCATCTGGGTGGTTCAGTTGGTTAAGCATCTGACTCTTGGTTTCAGCTCAAATCTTGATCTCACAGTTCATGAATTTGAGCCCCACATTGGGCTCTGCACTGACAGTGTGGAACCTGCTTGGGATTCTCTCTCTTTCTCTCTGTCTCTGCCCTTCCCCTGCTCATACTCTCTCTGTCTCTCTCTCTCTGTCTCTCTCTCTCTCTCTCTCTCTGTCTCTTTCTGTCTCCCCAAATAAATAAATAAACTTTTAAAAAATAAATAAATATATATGTATGACACTATGACACAAATATTAACAGTAATGGATGGAGAAGTATATAGCAACATAATAATAATATAATATGTCAATATTCCATTTTCAACAGTGGATACACCAGGTACAGAGAAAATCGGTAATAAAAGAACTGACTTAAATAATATTATAGACCAAATGTTCCTAACAGACATATACAGAACACTCCACTTAACAGCAGCAGATCACAGATTTTTCTCAAACTTACATGGACCATATTCCAGGATTGATCACATATTCCACAAAACAAGTCTTAACAAATTTAAGACTAAACTTATACCAAATATCTTTTCAAAAACAATGATATGAAGCTAGAAATCAGGGCAAAAACAAAACAAAACTCAAAAACAGATAAAAAAAATACCCTGATTTTAAAAATGGGCAAAGGACTTGAACAGACTTTCCTCCAAAGACATGCAAATGGCCAACAGATACATGAAAAGATGCTTGACAGCATTAGTTACCAGGGAACGGCACATGAAACCCACAATGAGGCATCACTTCACAGAGCTATTATTGAAAACACTAAAGCCAGCAAGGGTTGGCAAGGTTTGGAGAAGTTGGAACCGTTGTACACTGTTGGTGGGAAGGGATAATGAAGTGGCCGCTATGACAAACAGTACTGATATTCCCCAATAAAGTTCAAAATACCGCTAACATATGATCCCGCAATCCCAGCCCTCGGCCTATATCCAAAACCATTGAAATCAGAATCTCAAAGTGTATTTGCGCCCCCATGTTTACTGCGGCATCATTCACAAGAGGCAAAATATGGAGACAACACAAGCATCTGCTGACAGATGAATGGATACAAGAAACGTGCTATGCACATACAATGGGACATTATTCAGCTTTAGAAAACAAAGAAATCCTGTCACTTGCAACAACATGGACGAACTTGGAAGAAACCATGCTCTGTGAAATAAGCCAGTTGCAGAAGGTTCCAATTATTTGCTGTATCGCAAACAGTCATAGTCACAGACACAGAGATTGTGAGAGTGGCTGCTGGGAACTGAGGGCTGAGGGAAATGGGGACTTTTTACTGAAAGGGTTAAAATTTCAGCCATGCCAGATGAATAATTTCTGGATTTTTCATTCATTGCTCCACAGCATAGTGCCCGAGGTTAAGAACACAGCGTTGTGTGCTTCAGAAAGCAGTAAGAGTGTATCATGATGTGTAGACACCATGGTACATATTCTAAAAAAGAGATGGGGAGGTACAGGGACCATGGGAGAGGTTGAATATCTCTGTTACCTTGCTCGTGGTGATAGAATCATGGGTAAACATACGTCCAAACTCATCACACCACACATATTAAATACATGCAGCCAGGATAGGGCTGTTAAAAACGAATGCTATTGTGAATGCTATTGTTTTATTTTAATTGTGTTTGCAAGATTTTAGGATACAGGACTGCATTTAATTTTTGTATACTTATTTTATATCCTCAATTTTGTTAAACTCGTTCATAATACTTGTACACTACGTTCTAGATGCTGCGAGATTTTCTATCAATATGATATGTTATCTGTGGGATCAAAGGTTTTACTTCTTCCTTTATTATATCTATGTTTTGATTTTCTTTTCTTTTATTTATTTATTTTTTTAATCTAGAATTAATTTTTATTTTTTTTACTTATTCTTTTTTTTAATAACAGTTTATTGTCAAATTGGTTTCCATATAACACCCAGTGCTTCTCCCTACAAGTGCCCCCCACCATGACCATCACCCCCTCCCTCCCTCCCCCTCCCCCTTTCAGTCCATGGTTCGTCTCCAGTATTCAGTAGTGTCCCTTGATCTGTGTCCCTCGCTCTTCCCCACTCTCTTTCCCCCTTCCTCTCCCCATGGTCCCCTGTCAGGTCTCTCCTGTTAGACTTATTAATGCAAACATATGGTATCTGTCCTTCTCTGCCTGACTTATTTCGCTTAGCATGACCCCCTCGAGGTCCATCCACTTTGCTACAAATGGCCAGATTTCATTCTTCCCCATTGCCATGATTTTCTTTTAATGCCTGGTCACGCTGGCTAGAACTTTCATCACAATCCTAAACAGAAGTAGTGAGAGCAGACACCTTTGCCTGGCATTGTACCTTCATGGAAAAGCATTCACTCTGTCAATATTAAGTATGACTTTTCCTGTAGAGCAACAGTCTGACCCTTCCGTGTTGATACGCCTTTCCCTGAGTCTAATTGTACAACAAGAAAAACCGTAGGGTTTGGCTCAGGGTAGTCTTCCATTCTGGTGGGATTTTTCCAATAAACAGACTACGCTCAACAAAGGAAGGCCAGTGAAGCCTTTGTGAAGAACTGGACAGACAGTGAGAACTTCATTTGCTTGTTTTTTTGTTCATCGCATTCAAGTCCCAATCTTATTGCTGATTAAGTAAACCAATTCCACTTAAGCCATGCCACCCCAAAAGTGTTCTTTTAATCCTCTGCACTGGGCGTCATGTCTAGCCTAGTTCACAGGTCTTACCAAAATACATCCTACACCAACAACAAAAGAATGAAACACTCGTCTAAGTTTTCCTTCATTAAAACAAATATCAACTATTAAAAGTCAAG
Source organism: Helogale parvula (assembly GCA_004023845.1). Lineage (NCBI taxonomy): Eukaryota > Metazoa > Chordata > Mammalia > Carnivora > Herpestidae > Helogale > Helogale parvula. The sequence continues at coordinate 117,424 of PJEM01001848.1, forward strand.
GCACTGACTTAAAATGTGTCTGGCTATATTCTCTTTCAAATTTGCATTAATAAACTGATCTAATATATTTTTAATAGTTCACAGGGAACCAGTATCTTCAAAATGCTTCCTTATGCAGAATCATTTGTTTTCATTCTTATGCTGGGATAAAAAGAACGCTTGCACATTCCCGTAGGACTCTTTTATTTAGGTTTATTTTTTATTTTGAGATAAAGAGAGAGCATGAGCAGGGGAGGTGCAGAGAGAGAAGGAGAGAGAATCCCAAGCAGGCTCCTCACCATCAGCACAGAGCTCTGTGTGAGGCTCAGATTCACAAACCGTGAGAGCATGGCCTGAGCCAAAACCAAGAGTCAGTCAGATAACCCGCTGAGCCACCCAGGTGTTTTCTGGTAAGACGCTTTGAAGGCACTGGCTCTATCAAAGCCCAGTCAAAACATAAAGGTTGTATTGCACTGCTGTATGTGCACTGGCCTTTGGTCTTCAGTTTATCCTTATGGACACACAGGCCGTGTGGCTGCCGGAGTGGAGTCGTGCTGTCTGCAAGTAACTGTGTTTGCTCCAAGTTCATTTTCTTGACTTTCTTCCCTCTTCTCCCTCTCTTTTTCTAGTTTTATTAAGAAATAACTGACCGTGGTGCTCTGGGGTGGCTCAGTCAGTTAAGCACATCCAACTTTGGCTCAGGTCATGATCTGATAGTTCGTGGGTTCGAGACCTGCATCAGACTCTCTGCTGACAGCTCAGAGCTAGAGTCTGCTTCCAGTTCTGTGTCTCTCTTTTTCCCTGCCCCTCTCCTGCTCTTGCTCTGTCTCTCTGTCTCTGTCTTTCTGTCTCTCTTTTTCAAAAACAAATAAACATTAAAAAAGTAAGAGGACAATTGACCTATAACATCACATACATTTAACATGTACAGCTCGATGATTTGATACATCAACTAAAAATCTTCTGCACAACAAACAAAACCATCAACAAAATGAAAAGTCTATGTAGTGAATGGGAGAAAATATTTGTAGATCATATATATGATAAAGGTTTATTTTCCAAACTATATAAAAAACTCAAAAAACTCAATGGCAAAAAATAACACACAAATAATTCAATGACCTAAATAGGCATTTTTTTCCACAGAAGATATTCAAATGGACAGAAGGTACATGAAATGATCCTCAGCTTCATCATCACGAAATAAAGGTCAAAACCACATTGAGATACCACCTCACATCTGTCAGAACGGCTATTATCAGAAAGACGAGAGACCACAAGGGTTGGCAAGGATGTGGAGAAAATGGGACCCTTGTGCACTGCTGGTGGGGATGTAAATTGGGGCAGCCACTCAAAAAATTAAAAATAGAACTACCACATGATCTCGAAATCCCCACCTTGGAATACATCCCAATGAAGCAAAATCACTACCCTGATGAGATTTCTGCACCCCCCACTCTGCCATGTTCATTGCAGGATTATTGACAATAGTCAGCATATGTAAATGGCCTACGTGACTACTGACAGATGACTGGACAAAGGAAACACGACCTGTTCCCAACACTTCCCATCAGCCGTCTGAGACCCTTCTCCTGACAGAACCCACAAGCGTTTTCTGTATTGCTAAGGTCCAAATAGGGCTTTACGTCTTTGTTTCTTTTCCTCACTGATTTCAAGAGCATTCTAAATGTGATATTTTCTCTGTACTTGTCTATAACTGACATGTTTTAAAAGGTAAAGCATATTACTATTTTGAATACATTTTAGATGCCTGGTAAGTTTATGTGAGTTTTCAAAGAAGTCTTATCATTATGTGAAGATTTGAATTGCACATGGGCCCATCACCCTTTCGTAGTAATGATATAAGAAAATACTCCAAAATGGTAAATCGGCAGTAAGAATTCCAGTATCATATCCATTACCTTGGCATCGTTTTGAGAAATGAATGTACTTGGAAGGCATTTTGATTAATGCAGCACTGTTTAAAGAAAAAAGTCTTTCAGCAAATACAGAGTAACCAACAAGAAACACTTCTATTTTCCTATGCTGCAATGGAGATCGACTTACTCATGTGGAAACCCAAGTTAGATAAAACATGTTATTTCTCCAGAGAGGTGAGAAGAAGGGATTGCTTTGTAAACTCTTGGACAGGAATTATTTGTTCTCAAGGACCAGACCTGAGCATGTTGCCTTGAATAAAATTCAATGTGTTATAAAATGTGTCTTTCTTTGTTGTTGTAGGTACATAATTAAAGTTGAAGCCACCCTTCTTTCTTTTTTTTTTTTTTTTCTCTTTGCAGGGATACTCAGTTTCGTATGAGGTCGCAGAATGTTCTATGCTTGTGACATGTTCTTACACTGAATTGTTGAATCCAGAAAACTCAGGGGGGTCAGAAATAACAAAAATTTCCCTTGAGGATGAACGGACAGGAAAAAAAGTGGTTCATTTACTGACTTTGATAGATGGATTCCTCTTTGTAATATTCTCAGGCTATATTCTGCATCCATAGAGGGATACCCTGATCTATTCTGAGCTATAGAAGGAATAGAGAACCTGTGAAGAAGGATTGAAGCATCAGAAGTACAGCAGAGGGGACTGCCAGTGCACTTCAGTGTGTTAGAGCCCTTCCATGCATAATCTTAAAGATACTGCTCATGCACTTGCCAGAAACAGCTCCCGTGTAAATGGAGGCCGGGAGCAAACGTTCTGAATGGGATTTCCAGGTTTGCCCTAGGGGTAGAGTTTCCTGACATACCCCTGCAGTACTGGACGAAACCAGACGGGAGGAGGAAGAACCAGTCGGGCAAACAGGCCAAACAAAATGAGACCCTGTCAGGTTCACCAGGAGAGGATGAACAGGAGAGCAAATGTGGGTACAACGCAGCAGGGTATAAAAATCGAGCCATCTCTTTATATTTTCTCATAGATTCCCTACCTTCCTGCCATTCTGTCTCCACCTATCATTTGTTCTCCACTCTCTTAAACCAAACATCCTAAATATCAAAGAACAATGTGTAGGAAGTCATATTTCCAGCAAATGACCCAAATCTGGTTTATTGTAAATAATGCAGCCTGATGTGTTAGGAAAATCTGTGGAACCATTTCAAATTCCTCTTCATCTTGGGAGTGGGTAGGGATTGTGATGTCAGGGAAGCAGATGTGCTGTTGAACCACAAAAACCCAGGGGTCACGGGGGCCGTAGTTCTCAACAGCTGTGCAGAATGTCACCTCCCGTCACCAGTTCTGTGATCGTCTGTAGAGAACATAAAAGCACACCTCTGGCAGGTCTGAGGACTGACACTGGAGTATGTGTAGGGTGTGCACTGTGTGGTAGGTACCAGGTGCAGTTCTCACCCCTGCTCACTCTGCCTTTCTAGTCTGTCCACAGGGGGACACGTGTGGGAACTGGCCTTAAATAGATCTATCCAACCACAGGGAACACATCAGAAGCTTGACATCTCTCGGGAACAAAATGCTGGTATAAATATGAAAGGAGTACACGTATTATGTGGAGAGAGCTTCCCACTACTGGGAGATTTTCAACAGACACCTGATTCAGTAGGTGAGAATGTGACTTTGGATGATCCATTGAATCAGATAAACTCACAATTCCATTTCATCGTCCATCCTATAGTCTCTTTGGTTTTGTTTTTCTGTTGTGTTGGTGGTGGTGAAATACATCAGTACAAACACTGTAAGCATGGTATATGCATGGGTGTGAACATGTGTAGCTAGGTGCAATATAGGCGTGGGTACATGTAATTTGTAAAAGTGGTGGGGTGAGTGTGTGTGTGCGTGCACACATATACATATGTGTGAGCATTTGCATGAGGGGATGCTAGGTATGGGGAGAGTTCAGATATGGATGCAGACCTGTTTAAGTCATACTCTGCTCATATTTTACCTTGAATGTATCATTTAACATCTTCTGTCTAGTGAATAAAGTAACATCTGCCCCGCTATGGTCACAAGGAAGACAGCAAGGAGGAATTAAAAAAAAAAAAAAACACTTTCACATCCATTATCTCTTTTAATCATAGCAGCCATGATAATGTTGACATGATAAATGTGAAAATCACCCTTAATTTTAAACTTTAAAAAATGTAAAAATATTATATCTGGAAATAACTATTTGGTTTTAATCATTGAATTATGATTAATGTGCTTGTTATTTTCCTCAAATAGGGGTGGCAGGTGAAAGCAACAAAGTATGCTGTCTTAGAGTCAGTGAAGATTTCCCACCTATCGCTAAATGAATTAATTAACTGTCACCCAGCTGTGCATCAGCTCAGACTTAACAAGCAAAATCTGAGGACCTGACGAGAAGAATGTGTGTGCTCATGTGGACGTGTGTGTGCGTGCATGTGTGTGTGTCTAATTTTCTCACATTGGTTTTCATACTCTCCCAACCCACACAAATTATCTATTGTTATTCAGAACAAACCTGTCTTCTTGTTTGGCAAGATTGCCTCTCTAAATGTCAAACCTATTAATTTTATATTATATTTTCTGTCTTGTAACATGGCATGTTGTCTCTGGGAATTAGCGTTCTCTTTTCTGTTTTCATGAGACAAATTCTTCTCCCCCAAACATGCATTAACTCTTGTTACTGAAATTCATTGCCGGAGAAAACAACATTATGATATTTTGATATCTATGGGAACTATAAACTATCTTCATTTTAGTATGTATTTTGTAATTATTCATATCCCTTAATCTCGTCAAAGATCTCTAAAATACTGACATAAAATCACTTTCATTCTAGATAAGAAGTTCCCAATTCAGCATTAGAATAATATGGGAAACTTCATATTTATTTATTATTTATTTATCAATCATTTATTTGTTTATTTATAGTTCTATTTAAATTCCAGTTAGTTAATATACAGTTATTATATTAGTTTTAGGTGTACAACTGAGTGGTTCACCACTTCCTTACATCACTCTGCGCTCATCACAAGTGCCCTCCAAATCCTTATCACCAATTTCCATTCCCCCACCCACCTCCCCTCTGATGACCATTGGTTTGTTCTCTGTAGTTAAGAGTCTTGGGACCCCTGGGTGGCTCAGTCAGTTTGGTGTCCAACTTCAGCTCAGGTCATGAGCTCATGGTTCGTGAGTTCGAGCCCTGTGTCGGGCTCTGTGCTGACAGCTCAGAACCTGGAGCCTGCTTCAGATTCTATGTCTCCCTCTCTCTCTGACCCTCCCCTGCTCATGTTTATATCTCTCTGTCTCTCAAAAGTAAATAAACATTAATTTTTTTAAAGAGACTTTCATGGTTTGTGTCCCTCTATTTTTCCTTTGTTCATTTTTTTGTTTCTTAAATTCCACATATGAGTGAAGTCATATGGTATCTCTCTTTCTCTGACTTATTTCACTTAACATAATGCCTTCTAGTTCCATCCATGTAAATGCAAATGGCAAGATTTCATTCTTTTGTTTTCTTAGCAATAATCCATTGTGTGTGTGTGTGTGTGTGTGTGTGTGTGCGCGCGCGCGCGCGTGTGTGTATCACATTTACTTTGTCCATTTATCAGTCAATGGATGTTGTCATAGTTTGGCTATTGTTAATAATGCAGCTATAAATATCAGAGTGCATGTATCCTGTTGAATTAATATTTTTGTATCCATTGGGTAAATTCCTAGCAGTGATATTGCTGTGTCATAAGATAGTTCTATTTCAAACTTTTTGAGGAACCTCCGTACTGTTTTCCATGATGCCTGCACCTGTTTGCATTCCCACCAGCAGTGCAAGAGGGTTCCCCTTTCTCGACATTCTCACCAACACCTGTTGTTACCTGTGTTGTTGATACTAGCCATCTTGACAGGTGTGAGACAATATCTCACTGTAGTTTTGGTTTGTATTTCCTTGATGACCATTGTTGATGAGCATTTTTTCATGTCTGTTAGCCATCTGTATGTCTTCTTTGGGAAAATGTCTATTGATGTCTTGTGCTCATTTTTAATTGGATTATTATTCATTTGGAGGGATGTTGAGTTTTATAAGTTCTTTATATTTTTGGGATACTAATCCTGTATCAGATATGTCATTTATAAATACCTTCTCCCATTCCATAGGTTTCCTTTTAGTTTTGTTGATTGTTTCCTTCGCCATGCAGAAGCTTTTTATTTTCATGGAGTCCCAATAGTTTATTTTTGCTTTTATTTCCCCTGCCTGAAGGGATATATCTAAAGAGAAATTGTTACAGCCTGTGTCATAAAGATTACTGCCTGTGCTCTTCTCTCTCTGGGAAACTTTAAACAACTGCTACACCTGGTTCCACTGCAGACAAAAGAAATCAGAATCTCCAGAATGTGGGACGTGAGGACCTGTTACTAATATGTTCATAAGATCCATGAGAAGATTCAAATGTTCAGCAGGACTGTAAATAGCTGTTCCAGCTGTTAGCAAATTCATCACCATGTCCTCAGCGGAGCCCGCACTCAGCGAATACTGGCAGGAAAGATGAACGAATGAAATTGCAGGCATATATTGTTTCCTGGGCCCCATCTTTAAGTGTTGTGGCTATTTTGTCCAGCATCCTCTGGTGCATGCTTAATCAACACCAACAGTACTTCATTTAATATAGACAATTCAAGACGAAATATCCTCCACAGTCCGTATCTTCTGACTGTAACAAGGCTTTCCCAATGCAATCCTCAAATCAGTGACGTAGGCTGCATTCCAGGAAATGTTTCCATAGTCTCCAGCTGCTCTCAGGGCAGGGTGCTAGGAACTGGGGACTAGAATCCCTAGGATGCCTCTCAGAACACACAACCCAGCTGGAGTTTTCCTTGTGAAACCGTCCATCACTTTGAGAAATCTTCACTGTGTTTATAATGGCTCCCCTTTTAAGTCTTCTTTGAACTCAAACACTGTTTATTTTGGAACTAAACGTCTTTGTTCAGGCCTCCCATCCCTTTCTTTCTCATTCTCTTGGAAACATTAGTTTCTTACATCTGTGATTTAATCACGATGCATATCAGAACCACCTTAGAATGATTCAAAATTCATATGCCTGATGTTATTTCTGGAAAGTCTGATAAAAACTCTGTGAGTAGAGTATAAATATAGATTATTACTTTCAGAAATATACCTTGGTGGGTTGGTTTTGCATTCCTGTTTAATATTTCTTGCCACAAATATACGTCAAAAGTAGATACCTGATGCATGCATCTTTGAAGTGAGAGCCAGAAAAATCCATCTTCACGCATCACTTTAGTATATAAGTTATATCCCAAATTTACTAAAACAACATAGAATGTGATTCTAATTTTTTCAAAAAGAAAACATAATTTATACACCTATGAATATGAAGATACTTCATATTGAGCTCAAATAGGCAATTATGGTTTTGTGTATGAAAGAATTTTCTAAAAAGCCTAAATAAAGTCTCCAAAGACTTTGGTATTTTAATAAATATTATCGCTGCATATGAAGCAAAAATACAAAGTTTTACAAATATCTTATAAAAGTTTCAGAATATTCTTCATTTTTATAGCCTGGATTTCAAAGTAAATCATCATCCATCCCCAAAACCTGAGAGCTAGAAATCAGCAGTGGGATACAGCTAGTACTTTTCATCAAGGTTATTCATTGAATTATGAGTCACCACTCACTGAACTATCATTATCTGAAAATAACAAATCACTCCGTCACAGTGGGACCTGCTTTTGTGAAATCTCCATTTCCAGTTTTTTTTATGCTGGAGGTATTCTTAGAGTCCCCCATTTTACAAAATAATCCAAAGTCTTGATTGAATAATGTTTGCTATTATTAAAATAATTATCTACAATAATGTCTGCAATGATTCATTGAATTTGCACTGTGAATAAGAGACTACTCAATTTGACATTAGGCCAACATAACATAATAACTACTTTGCTTTTTACAAAATATGTCCAGGACCAGAATCTCCAGTTTCTCCCCACTGCCCCTCACCTGCTTCCAAACATTTGGACATGATCCCACTTCACTGCTCTGATCAAGTCAGCGACAGACCTGATCTAGAAGTAGGCAAAGTGAGCCGGCCATCCAGGTTCTGAGATTTGAACACAATACGAAGATAAAGCACTTGATAGCTTTAAATTCTTTGAGACTGAAGGTGACAGATAAGTAATGCAGATAACCGACATATACAAGACATGACAAGGGGAAGGAAGCGACAGAGTACTTCATTGGATGAGGTGAGATTTTAGTTTGAGATTGCAGATGAGAAATGAAGGGAATGGGCAAACAAGGATGCTCTCTTGCACTAGCTCAGCTGCTCCAGACAGGAAGCGCTGCTTGAGGGAACACCTTAACTGAAGGTCACCCAAATGTCCACTGAGATGCCCGAGGCTCATGTCAACCACACAAACCCTGAGGCCCCCAGCAGACACTGAGTCTCCAAGCCAACACACTTGCTGGTCTGTGCTTCAGACAGAGCGTGACAAATTACCCGCGGCAGCTTCAGCTGGTGGCCCCCTAATGCTGGATCCTCTGGGTCAAGTGAGGTACCTGAATTCCCAGCTATCTGCTGCATTCATGAATGCTGAAATTTTCATCCCACACCCTGACTCAAAACATTCCCAAGTCTTCCATTTAAGTACCTCTAAAAGAATTGTGTAACGTTGGACCACACTCAATGGACCCACACCCTCCCTTCCCAAATGGCGAGAGAAACTGACTCCATCTGGGGCACCTGGGTGGCTCAGTTGGTTGAGCATCTGACTTTGGCTCAGGTCATGATCTCACGGTTTGTGGCTTCCAGCCCTGGGTCGGGCTCTGTGTTGATAACTAGCTCAGAGTCTGGAGCCTGTTTTCAAATTCTGTGTCTCCCTCTCTCTCTGACCCTCCTCTGCTCACATGGTCTCTCTCTCTCTCTCTCTCTCTCTCTCAAAAAATTAAATAAAACATTAAAAAATTAATAAAAAAAAGAGACTGACTCCATTTATTCAACCCTGGAGCCCTTCAGAGTTGGACGTGAATCTTCCTTCTGCTACACCTTATTCTCTCCAAGCTTCAGACTCCTCTTCGTAAAACACTGAAATGATGACACCTGGATTTCAGGTTTGTGGCAGGAATTTTATATGCACATATACACACTGAAACGTTCCGGGCATATGCAAATATCTAAATTTTTAATTCAACAAATTAAAACTAGTAAAACAAATAGTCTTAATTGTTATGCTTCCATTTAAGGCACCTTATAAATAACATATGCAATGGAATGGACATGTGATAATCTCCATAGTGCCAAAATATCTATCCAGTGCCATCTTGCTTTAAGGATGTGGTCTGTATGTTTTTAAACTCCCCTTTCCTATGCAATAATATACTTTTTCAAACTTATCTCCACATTAGACAATTATTTGGGATGTTGGTTAAAATGTTGAAATATTAAATCATTTGGGCAGTAATCAACATATGGAACTATGAAATCACCATAAAAACTCACAGAAGAAAAGGTTTACGTGACTGTTCCAGCCACCACACTCTCTTGCTGATCAAAGAGAGACTTCCAAAGCTAAGATGGGGATTTGGCCACAGAATTATTTTACATTATTGAAAAAAAAGCACTTTCTGAATCAAGTGGATGTGCCTGCCTAACCTCTAGCTCTCCACCGTGCTCTCTGATACAGGTTGGAGGTTTTTGGGTTGATTACAAATTAATAAATTAAGTCATCAGAATTCACTGTGGTTTTGAATGGTCATATCTAGTATCTGTTGTAGTTCTAAAATCAGACCCTAAAAATGTAGGGAAAGATACGGGTTTCTTTTGCTGTTTGTGTGCTTATCACAAAATTTTAAGTCGCCAGGTTACATTGTTACATGCTCATGTGTGTGTGTGTGTGTGTGTGTGTGTGTACACATGTGTGTGTAGAACTACTCACCTTGGCCCGTATGTATAAGAGATCGCCAACATTCCCAATACATTTCATTACTTTGCGGTGGCGGAATGGATTCTGCTTAGACACTCCCCGTGACAAATGTGTTAAGAGTTGAGGTGCACCCACCTGCTAAGCTCAAAGTTTCTTGATTTTCCATGAATGTGCATTAGGGCAAGGACAAGGGTGACATCACATGTCAGCATCAGGCACAGTTCTGTGACTCCAGGGTTTGGAGACTTTTGAGTGAAAAGGTGATCACATTACATGCTTTTCATTCTGAAGATGGTCTTTTCTTCTGACCTTTTCTCTCTCTCAGCCATCATGTGCGCCCTATTCTCCCTGATGATGTTGATGATAGAGATTGCCTGAGTGGGCTCTGGGGGGGCCCCCAACAGGTGCTGTGCCGCACACCCACTGCAGAGAGAAGCAGAGGCCAGACGTGAGGGCAGGAAGCCTGCAGAGGAGAGGATCAGTCCTCTCTGGAGACTTTCGAAGACCAGACACAGGCTTGCTCAGAGAGCACAGGATGATCAAATGAACTGGTCATGGATCTCGTCCTTGATTAAGGCTCCACTTAATATCTGAGGCCTCCTTTGCTGGCTCGTAAACTGTTAAGGAAAGGGGGATAAGATAAAAGAGTTGTTCATTGTGAACAAATTATGTGTAACTTGGTATACATCTGGTTCATCTGGTATTAACTGTTAGGAACCCCCTTCCCCGCACCCCTCCCCCCGCCATCAATCAATGCCTTGCTGAAATCCTCAGCAACCTCAACTAGGGAATTGTCTCCAGATCCTCTTTTTCTTCTTTCGCTTATTCAATGCCTCACATTGGACTAATGCGGGTCTCAAAATTGACCATTTTGTTATACCTTGTTCTGTTTCCTGAGTTGGAGTAGATTAAGCTCACAAAGAAGCAAGTGTAGACCAGGTCATATTCCTAAATCCCATAATGTGGAACGGAGTGGAATTCAGACCCTCACTAGGTGGCCACGCAAAGGTCCATGAAGCTCCTGAGCTATAGTGCGTGTGTTTATAGAACGATGGAGTTGGATTTATGTACTCACGCAAGTAAGTCGTAACGTTTGATTCCAGGGCTTTGGACAGTCTTCAGTTTGAATAAACAGTTTATCTTATTTCAAGATTGTAAACAACAAGATACTTAGTATTTGTGGTGATGCTTTTCTATTGTTGCATGTATTTCTTGTATTTTGAGTGGAAGATTTTTGATAAATAACTTTTAATTTTCCATTACTCTCTTGGTATTTTCTCATTACTTCATTGCATAATGACTTGGATTTTCATGGTGATGTTAATTGGATGTTATAGTGATAATGCCTTATTCATGCAGCTCTTTAGAAAAGGAAAGTTGAATTTATAAACATGCATTCACTTATTAAAAGGAGACTGTACACAAAATCATACAGAAAACATTCTTTAAATAGAATTGTTTGGAATCAAATATTAGTTTGATTTTCTAATTTCTTTCCTTTTGGGAAAAAACACACACATTTGGTTGCAAAGTGTTTTTCATAATCAGTTCTTATCCTTTTTTTTCTTCAATTTTTTAAATTGAGTTTGTTTATTTATTTTGAGAGAGACAGAGATAGTGTGAGTGAGGGAGAGACAGAGAGAGAGGGAGAGAGAGAATCCTAAGCAGGCTCCACACAGCCAGCTGCAGAGTCTGATGTGGGCTTGAACTCATGACCTGTGACATCATGACTTGAACCAAAATCAAGAGTCAGACACTTAACCAACTGAGCTTCCCAGGTGCCCCATCAATTCCTATTCTCCATGTATGATTTTTAACAGCAGTTATATGTAGCTACAAAAATGCTATAAAATTGTTTTCCTATTTTTTATCTTATTCATTTAAGCGAACTCAGTAGAACTTGATGTGTTCATCATTTAATGTTTGGACATTATAGCTCAATCATTGTTTCTACTTTTGTACTACATTCAAAGTATGTATGATCCACAACTTTAAAGTCAAAATAACTGATTTTAATGACAAGAAACAGTTAGAAATTGAGGTGTGAAGCCCAGGAGAGAGCATAAGATGAAGATAGACTTAGAAGTGAAAGCATACGTGTGTCTTCATGAACGGCATAGCTGTAAGAGTGTATGACGTGATAAAAAGATTAGAAGATAAAATCCCATGCTCTGAGGCCAAAGGAGCATCCCAAGACGTCAGAGGAAAATCAGAAGCCCTTGGAAGTGTGCACTCTCAGAATTGCAAGGTCAAAGTAATGGCCGTCTTTGGTGCTAGCAAACTGGCATTAGTTGGGACCATCATTAAGACCATGATTGAGAAAGCTTATTATATCTATGAAAAAGAAAGTCCTTTATGACCTCGTTGAGAAAAGAAGAAAGCACAACTATGGACTGTTTGGGTGGAAACCAGAGTGAGTGCTTGAGATTGAGGCACGGTGGGGAATGGAGCTTGAGACGTGGGGACAATGCACGGAGACGAGGCTGCAGGCATGGGGAGCAAAGTGTGCTTCTCAAAGTTCACCCTTGAACAGGGGGAGAAAGGAGAAAATCAAAACAGAGACTCTTCCAGTCAGTCAGGCTGCTACCACACATTACTACAGACTTGGCAGGTGGTAAGCAACAGAAACCTATTTCTTGCAGTTCTGGATACTGGGAAGTCCAAGGTCAAGGTGCCAAGAAGGTCTTGTTCTGGTGAGAAGTGACTTCCTGAGCCAAGTAAGGCCACAGGCAATGGATATTTTCAGTTCCTCCGATGTAGAAGAGTTCGTTAAGAAGTTGTAAATGAAATCTACAGACAAAATAAAGGATCAAACAAAACAAAACAACACAGGAACAGATGGAAATGGATATATCACCAGACAGGGAAACGGTTCGGTGGGGGGTGAAACAGGCGAACGGGATTAAGAGCCCTAGGCTTTCAGTCATAAAATAATTAGGTCATGGGATGTAATGTGCAGCACAGAGAACACCATCAATAATATTGTAGTAACTCTTGAGTTACAGATGGTAACTGCGCCTATCTGAACTTACGAACTGGTGAACATTTCTTAATGTATAAAAATATCAAATCACCAAGATGCACACCTGAATGTAGTGGAATCTTGCATGCCATAAATACTTCAGTATAAACAGAAGTTGTAAGTAGCCAAGTATAGGCTTATTTGAAAGTAGCAATTTTGTTGATTCCATGAGAGATGGATTGGTTGGACAGAGAAAGAATGTGGTAAGTCGGTCATGGATATTAGTGAATGACTAGGTAATGATAGCGGAATGGATGCTTGACAGAGAAATTAGGAATGAAAGCAAATAAATTCACCATAGGTTCCCCAGGAAGGAACTGTGGAAAATCTTTGAACTGTACAAGATGAGGATAGAATTCGAGGATGTTTTAAGGTTTTTCCTGCAAGGGGACATTACAGAGGTAATAAGATTGTAGAGGATTTCTTCTTGAAACAGCCTTTACCCCAAGCGAGAGGGGCCACTGCCCTGAGCCTCTGGTGTTAGAGGTCACCCTGTGTAAGGACTCCTACACTTATCCCAACACACAAATGTATCACCAAACCCGCGGGTCCTTGTATCACTCAGAATTGTTTCTTGGTACCACCGTGGTGCGCCCAGAACCTAAAACATCCACTCTTGTGACTAACACTCTTCAGGCCCTAAGAAATGCTTTACCCAATCTTGTTCTGGAATGAAAGATGATAGAGTCCAAATGCTATTTAGACCCACGGATTCACCTGTTTGTGAGAGTGATCTGAGCAGCAGGGGCATTTAAGTAAAAGAAAAGGTAATTTAATTAACCAGGAAGATTGTTCCTTTCAGAGAGCATGAATGTGACATCGGATTATGGAATAGAGGGTCATGGCTGCTAATCGTGCTGAGCATTTAATATCTTGCCATATTTTGCATTCTGATAGGAGTGAACAGACACAACCATAAGTAGTATATGTTCTCATTAGTTGCAAATAGAGGATAGGAAATATTTTGCAACACTAAACAAACCATATTAGTCTTAACTTTGTATGGACAAAGGTCCAGAATGAATAGGAATGAAGCCTGATACCAATTTTTATGTTGACAATAGGTCAACCATTGAATGCGAGGGTCAAGAATACTTTCATAAAATCTTTAACACAGCTTAATTAAAAATTACAGATATGTATCCATGTTCACATAGTATATACAGAATATATATATCCCATCCTCTGCCTTGGCTAACTCCGTATTTTAAATACCTAGGAGGTCTACTATTAAACAGATCTTATTAATTATAAGTGAGCCCAAAATATCTCTGTCACAGCCTATTCTATCCCTCAGAGACTGCTTTCAGCCTCCCGTGCAGCCAGCTCTCCCATTAATCCTTCCAGATGCTCTCCAGCTGTATACGTTGCACTCGACATACAATAGAGAGATGACAGACTAAATAATAGATATATAGATAATAAAATAAATGATAAAGATTCTCAGAGATACATAGATGATACATAGATAAACAGATACATAGAGAGTGATAGACATGATGGATAGATAAGACGAAAGAAAGAAAGAAAGAAAGAAAGAAAGAAAGAAAGAAAGAAAGAAAAGAAGAAAGAAAGGGAGAAAAGAGGAGAGGAGAGAAAAAGTGAAGAGAGGAGAGGAAATTCTAGAATGTATAGATAGGCTAGATAGATGATAGATGATAGAATAAATGATAGTGATAGAGATGCATAGATAATACATAGATTAATAGCTACCTAAGGATTGATAGACATGATAGATTATAGATAGATGATAGATAGATAGATAGATAGATAGATAGACAGACACATACATACATACATGATACTCTCTTATGCTCCATGCCTTTACTTAGGCTTTCTCGTTTTCTCTTCTATATCTAGAAATTGCCCATCTTTCACCAGTTTTCACAGCCTGAAGATCCTCCCACCCAATCCCTGCTAATCAATCCCTTCCTCTCTGGAGGAGCCATATTCATTTACACACACTCTCACAGACCCCATCAGCCTGCCTGTTAGAGTCTCAATGTCCCATCCACCAGCGTTGACATACTGGAAACGTAAAACCCAGCATGGATCCTGGGAGGTGGAGCCTTTAGGAGGTGTGCAGGCAATGGGAGTGGAGGGTTGATGACTGGGGTTAGTGCCTTCCCTCATAAATGAGATGCCAGACAACCCCCTCACACCCCACACCATGTGAGGTCACAGCGAAAAGACACCATCTATAAAACAGGAAGCATGCCCTCACCAGAACATGAATGTCCTGGTGCCTTGATCTTGGACTTCCCCACCCCCAAAACTGTGAGAAATAAAATTCTGTTTCTTGTAAGCCATCCAATCTATGGTATCCTGTTAAGGCAGCCCTAAGATACTACGATTATTTTTCTTTTTTTAAGAAGATAGATATCAATTCAATAATACAATATATTTTCTATAAAAAAAGGGCTGACTGACAATGAAGTATGCTGTTTAGCTAAGTCATAGCATCTCTGAGGGTGCATTGAATCAAATTTTAAGGGGGGGCCTGGGTTGCTCAGTGTTAAGCATCTGGCTTCAGCTCAGGTCACGATCTCACAGTTCGTGGGTTTGAGCTCCGCATCGGGCTCTGTACTGGCAGCTCAGAGCCTGGAGCCTGCTTCAGATTCTGTATCTCCCTCTCTCTCTGCTCCTCCCTGTTCATGCTCTGTCTCACTCTCTCTCTCTCTCTCTCTCTCAAAATAAATAAACATTTAAAAACTTTAAAAATAATATAAAATAAAGATTTAAAAATTTAGAAAAAGAAACAAATTTCAAGTAGTCCACAAATGCTTGTTGAATGCCTAGGCATACAGCAGTAAGCAAAAGAGTCATCTCCCCCCTACTCTGGGGTCCCTGGGAGGCTCAGTCAGTTAAGCTTCTGACTTCAGCTCAGGTCATGATCTCACAGTTTGTGAGTTCAAGTCCCATGTGGGACTCTGCTGACAGCTCAGAGCCTAGAACCTGTCTTTGGATTCTGTGTCTCCCTCTCTCTCTGTCTGTCCCCTGTTCATACTGTCTCTCTCTCTCTCTCTCTCTCTCAAAAATAAATAAAACATTAAAAAGTTAAAAAAAATAAAAAAGAAAACTTCTACTCTCATGAACCTTATATTCTGGGAGTAAAATTGAAAAATAAATAAATAAAAGAGTTTTAAAATCTTAGGTGGAAAAACAATAAAGGAGAAAAATGTTGCTGAGATTTCTCTGCTCTATTTTTGGTGTTATTTTAGAGAGAGTGTGTGTGTGCACACACATCGGGGGAGGGACAGAGGGAGAGAGAGGATCTTAAGCAGACTCTCTGCTCAAGACCCCAGGATCACGACCTGAACCTAAATCAAGAGCAGGGTGCTCAACCCACCGCGCCGCCCAGGTGCCCCTGTCCGTTCTATTTTAAATAGACTGTAATGCATGTGCTCACTGACTACGGTGTTCGCCCAAAGATCCCAACATCCTTGTAATGCAATCCGCATACAGTGCCCTCCATTTCTATGTAGAATGGATTTTGACTCAGTCTAACAAATTAAATATGACCCTGATGGGTATGGGTTATCTCTTATCAGATTAGCTTGCACAGGTCACACCTTCGTGTTGGGCCCTCTCTCTGGCTTTCTGTGCGAGGAAGTCTATGGCTATGCAAAACAATGGACAATGACTGGAGAAGGTACTTGAAGCAAAGCTTGAGGTTTTACCTACAGGATAAATTCGCACTATGCCTCAGGTTGGGGGAGAATGCCTTGTTGAATACGCATTTGGCAAGTCACGTTTCACTTTATTATATAACTGCACCAACAGAAAACCCAAAGAAAGATCCAGAAACAAGTATAAGGCTAATGCATTACCATTTACTTCTCCACTTTTCTAAAGAGGATAAAAAGTAGAAGAAAAGTGTAGAAATTTGAATTCCAAATATTGGTAAAATTTAATATCCAGTGGGGAAAAACAATTGGCTTGCTAACGCTTGATAAATGAAAGTAATGAGGGTTAATTACCTGGACAGATTCAGCAAAATGTCTGCCATTATTAAATTGGCTTCGTTTTTACAGGCTCACCAACCTGATGTAAGTTTGTTCTATCCAGGATATATCAAAGAATTTGGAGAAAGAAATAATGCATTTCATGGTTGTAAAGTTAGATTAAGTCTTTGCCAAACTACCTTTCCACCCAAAGTTGTGCCTGAGTTTTAATTACTACACTGAGCCCAATCTAGTTGACAGTGGGGGAAAAGCTGATGCTCATCCTGGGCCCAGCTCCACCGGCTGGGACAGTTCAAAACCCACACGTGCGCAATTGTCATTCTGTTGGTCACATTCCTTTCAGGACATGAGCTTCTCTCCCAGGCTTCTCACCAGCTTTGTCTCATCACCTCATATTAGAATAACGTCTCTAGTATAACCTGAATTATTGTTCTTAGCTCTTTCATGTATTTCATGAATATCCATTTTTTTAACACAAAAGGAGTCATCCTATAAAATGCTTTCGTAACTTGCTTTATTCCTGAAACAACTTGTCTTCATGATTCTTGCATATAATCACATAGAAATATCTTTGGTTTGTTTGTTTTTTTTTTTTAATTTGTATTTTGGGTCATCACCCAGACTCTTGGTGACACGTCTGACTCTTGGTTTCAGCTCCGGTCATTAGCTCACGGCTCATGAGTTCAAGCCCCGCATTGTATTCTGTGCTGACAGTACATGGAGCCTACTTGGGATACTCTCTCCCCCTCTGTCTCTACCTCTCTTTGTTTCTCTTGCTCTCTCTCTCTCAAAATAAATAAACTTTTAAAAATGTAAACTTTGCATTTCAGCTTGGGAAATTACTATAAGTTAGTTGATATTTTTTTCTTTTCCCTCTTTTGCTTATTCAAAATGTACAATAAGATTTTGGTGTAACTCTTCAAATGTATTTGCTTCTCTCCATGTTAAACGAATAGCAGTTATTTTACAGGTTTCTCTCACGGGGCTCAGAGGTGCTGTCCGCTGTGTGTTCTCATCAGTTCCAGGCCAGGCCAGCTAATTCCATTCACTTCTCAGGGGAGTCTCCCTGCATTCTGCCATCCCGTAAGTTCAGCTTGGTGGTTCCTTTTCATTGAAGTGTCATTTACAAACAGTAAAGTGATAGAAGTATTCGGTTAAAAATTTTTGGCAACTTGGTCATGATGAAATTTCACCTGTTTCAAGACACAAGTACTTCTGAGATGCCAGGCGGTTTCCTCGTGTTGTTCTCAGTCCAACCTCAGCACCCATCGAGGCCACTTCTAGGTTTTTTCCATGGCCGGCTAGATCTGCACACTTCCAACACAGGATTGGACACTGGATCTTCTTTTGTGCCTGCCTGCCTTTTCTTTTCTTTAAAAAAATTTTTAATGTTTATTTACTTTTGAGAGGCAAAGAGAGACAGAGTGTGAGTGGAGGAGGAACAGAGATAGAGAGAGACACAGAATCGGGAGCAGGCTCCAGGCTCCGAGCTGTCAGTAGAGTGCCCGACACAGGGCTTGAACCCATAAACCATGAGACCATGACCTGAGCTGAAGCTGGATGCTTAACCGGCTGAGCCACCCAGGCGCCCCTGCCTTCCTTTTCTTAACAGGTTTGTAAGAATTATCCGTATGACTGTATATATTTATAGTTAATCCCTTTTTTTAATTGTTGACTATTTCCTGTACACGCCAAGTTTTTCCTAGTCCACTGTTAATAAGCACTCGGCTTGTTTCCAGTTTTTGAACAGTATGAATAACATCCCTACAAATATCCTTGTAGATTTTTTTTTTATTTCTCTTGGGGAAATATATAGCAGTGGAATCTGTGGTGTTTTCTTCAAGTGCTTTTTGATATCTTTTCTTGCTCCTTAGTTTGCCTAGATGTTTCAGAATATGTGTTTCTTCAACTGGCTTATAAGTTTTATAATATGTTTTGTGCATTTTATTCTTCTGACATTTAGAACCCCTAACAATATACCAAACTGCTCCTACGCTCTATGGATTTTTAGACAGCCTCTTCAACTCCTTACTGTGAGATATGTAAGTAAAATGGTATATTCTGTACCTCCTTTTTCTTAACTTTACTTCCTGCTGTTAATATTTATTAGGTATAACAAGGTCTCTGGCCTTTTCCTCCTGTTATAAACCATAATTGCCATGAGTGTTTAGCTTTCGGCTTTCCTTATGTTTTCAATGTTGAACATAAGTTTCTGAATTCAGTTCATTGGTGGGACTTCCTTTCATGGTGGGGGAATTCTAATAATGAATGCCCCATTTTCAGAAAACATATCTAAGTCTTTATATTTATTAACTCTTTTAATCTCCAAGCCTCCATGAGTGATGTAGACACTTACCAGCACTCCCACCTTACAGACCAGGAGGTCTAGTCTGCGGGACGTTAGAGGATCTTGAGAATGTGTGCAGGGCTTCTGAGCGACAGATCCTTACATGCAATCTTCCATGGTTCCTGAAGGTGCTCTGTCTTTCCAGGAGCACACATGGCTTACCAAAGCTTCCTGAGCTCCAGCCAGCTGCACGGCTTGTCTGCTGGCAAATTGGGCACGTGACTGGCCCCTTGTAAGGTCACCTCTGCCTGTGGAGAGCAAGCCAGGAGATACGGTCCCCAGATTCTGTTCCTCTGGGTGCCTCCTTGGAAGGAGAAGCCATTGTTCTGCACAGGCAGGTGCGGCTCTCTCAGAAGAGCTCTGGGCACGAGGGTCACAGGGACTTTGTGGCATGGTTAGAAAACCACCCACTTCATGTTGAGGTGGAGCTGTGGCTGGGAGATTTCCAGAGCTCCTCATGCATGGTGGAGGCCCCCGGCAAGCTCTTGGGAACCACGGCCACAGCCCCAGCCTGAGGCTGATGGAGCTCGCTTCTTGGCCATTGCTTTGCAAGCTGTAGAACCGCTGGCTCCCTATAGCAGTAAAATTCCTAGGTCCTTTCTGTGATTCTCATCAGGCGTTGGCCGATGCTGTGTGTGATGCTGGAAGTTATTTCTGTGGAACCCTCAAAAGCAATGTACTCATTTTCTACTGCTGCCATAACAAGTCATCACAGACCTGGAAGCTTAATAAACACAAACTCATCAGCTAGTAGTTCTGGAAGCCAAAGGTCTAATACAGTCTCACCAGGCCCCTCCTTCTTCAGGGCTCTAGGGAGGATCACATCCTCACTCATGTGAACTGTTAGCCGATTTCAGTTCCTTGCATGAGTAGTCAGGTTCTCCTTTCCTTGCCAACTGTCAGCTGAGAGTCATCTCAGATGCTTGAGGACAATTCTTGACTCGTGGCCTTTCTTCCATGTTCAAAGTAGCACCGTGGGGGTAAATCCTGACCTTAGAATCTCCTCCCTCTCCTACCATCTTGTCAGTCTCACTCTTTACCTCCCTCTTTCTGCTTTTAAGGACCTGTCTGAATGTCCCAGACCCAATCCAGGAAGATGGACAATCCATGGCAATCTCTCCAACTCAAGGTTCTTAACCTTAATCAGCGAAATCCTATTGCCTGGGAATTCGGGTTCAGACAGCTCATGCGGACATTTATTCTGCCTACCAAGAGGGGAGTCTGGAATTAGATTTCTGATATGATTATATTTGATGGGAACGGTGACTCCATCATTAGTGGAAGAAGAAATGAGACCCTGGTGATCTAAGGCATGCATATGGACATCAGATATTTAAAATTGTTATTTGGTTTCATGTGTTCAAAGAAGCCTTGGGGAGACTAATTGGCGAGTGGCACCGTTGTTTTTTATTGCTAATATCAGCAACCATACAAGGCCCGTGATGGATGCGTTACTGTGGGGTATACTGGATGCTGCTTATTTCTGTGTTTTCTGCCGCTGGCCATGGATACAGATCCAGGCAAGACATTCTATGATTGTGTTCAAACACCATCTTAGTTTTTCCCAGTATGTAGCCAAGGTTTCTGAATATCGAATTCTGAGTCAGGCCCCACAGCTGAATTACAAGGCACGGTGGATTTACACCATGAGGTGCTCTCTTAAACTAGTATATTAAACACTGTTAGAAAGAGGGATCCCAAAGATTAGAATGCAAAGATTTGGGCAAATTCCAGGTTCTACACTGAGTATAATTGGATACCGTAAGGACTGCAGACCTTCTTTTACTACTGAAAGCACCGTTCCTATTCCGAGAGGGTCAGGGTCCTCCTGGCCCCATGGCTCCACTACAACCCAAGCTGGGGCTACTAGTACCACTTCTAACATCTCTGTTTCCAGATCATAACTAGACTCAAATTCTAGCCACTTCCAAGAAAAAAGTAAGGCTACTTACCAGGAGAGGCCATTGCCATCCCAAAGTAATTGCAATAAGTTTGCAATTAGCATTAATAAAAACATAGAGACTATGTATGAGAACAATTCATTAGGAGAAATAAGGGAGAAAAAAAAAGGTTGGTCTTGGATCGAAGTAAATGCATTTATACGGAAACCCTGGCAAGAGATTCTAAATTTGATGTGGCAGCTGCAACAGCACATAGTGACTTGAAATTCTATTTGGTGGGGACTGAAATTGTTCTCAATGTGGCCTACATTAAATTAAATTTATTAAATTAAATTAAATTAAATTAAATTAAAAATTTCCGTAGTGTACTATAGAGAAAGATTTAGAAGTCTTAAAGGAGACGGGGGCACCTGTGCAGACCAGGCTGTTAAGTATCAGACTCGATCTCAGCTCAGGTTGTGATCTCAGGGTCGTGAGTTCAATCTACACATTGGGTTATTCACTGGGTGTAGAGCCTACTTAAAATAATAATAATAATATAATAATAATAATAAAATAAACAATGCAGAGAAAGACTTATAGAAGAAATATGAGGGTAGATTTGCTATGTTACCTGCCCTCATCCAACAGTGATGCCCTGGATTTGTCCAGAGGACCCCGAGGCACTGAGGAAAGTGGAGGCATTTCCAAGTACTTCTGTGGCTGTCCCCTGCAGGCCACTGGAGATGTGAGGGGCGCTGTCTTTGAAGTGACTTCCTCAGTTCCCTGGAAGGACGAGATCACATGACAGCACAGGCTGAGCTACAAAAACTCACCCCCAATGCTCACAATGAAGTGAGCAGCTTCCACCGGACAGCAGAGTCAGAGCAGAAGAAGGAGAAATTTGACCCAGAAACATTTCTGTTCATTATTAAAGGGTTATGGAGCCCTTATAGTGATAAGGCAGGACAGTATGTATGAATGTCTTTCCTGATGGGTGTAATTAATGACTCTGATTCTGGTGATAGAGACCTGACTCAGCCACAGTAGCACCACCCCACCCGCCTGCCGCCATTTCCAGGCTGAGGATATTTACAGACCCAGAAATCCTTAAAGAAAGGGGAGGCCAAGCCATTTTGAGAAAGAATCCTGTGCTGCTGTGTTCACAAGTATATATTTTGAGTAACAACAGTATAGAGTATGTATAGCTGTAAATATTCCTCCCAACATGCCCATGGGGAGCTTTAAACATCTAACAGCATGGCTGTGTACCAGGAAATGAAGCGCATCTCCTGGGAACTACAGGCAGGAACCTAGAGTCAATACACAGAAGATGAAGGGATACAGCTTCTTTTCAGCTACAGTTCCAGAAGTGGTATTTTTATTGGATCACATGAACACTGCCCTGGTCCCTGGCATGTGGCTATTGATCTCGAAATTGCTTTCTCCTTTCTACTTATTAACAAAGGACTTCCAAAAGCAGTCTGCTTTCATCTGGTGTGGCCCAGAAGTACAACTTCACTGTCCCAGTTCGGGGCTGACTCCACTCTCCGGCTCTCTGGTCTACCTACTATTGCAGACACTGGCCAACCTACTATTGCAGAAACCATCACACTCACCATCCACGAGATTACGTGACACCCGCTTCAACCTGCACCCTAACATTTTCTCTGCCGAATCTCTTTGGGTTCTAAAGAATATGCATGTATATAGATATAACATATTTGGTCAAAGATATGTCGCCCTGCCCCACTGAATGATTAACTCATGAGCCAGATCATAGGGTAGCAGGTTCTCACACAGAGAGTTGTGACTCCGAGGGTTTCCTCCTGGGAAGCCACTTTATCTGTGCCAACACCGCTCAGTTGGGTTTGTGCCCAGAGAACTGAGCCCGGAACACCATGGGGTATAGTTTTTTATGTATTTTCTCTTTCTTCGTCTTTCAAATATGGTAACACAGAAACACGCAGCCTGATCAAGGTGGTCACCTGTTGCAAGGTCCTGAGGGATGTTGTCATGTACGTGTGTAGGTTGAGGCTGTTTTCTTCTTTTCTCTCCTTAGGGAGGGGACCTACTGCAGCAGGAGCGAAGCACTGATCATCAACACAGAACTCAGCAGCTTCTGGCTTCCATTAGCTTATCTATTATATATAAGTTTTATTATAGGGAAATGTGTGCATTCTATCTCATTAACAGCTAAGAATAGAAAAGACTTAAAGATTTTAGTTACCTCTTGTTAAAGATGTTTTCCTGTGATCATAGGGTGCAGAGAGGAAGCTCTCATAGCCCAAAGGAGAGAAAAACGCAAGCTTTATCTTGACGTAGGTCAACTACATAGAGATTACTAGATTTTTTTCTGAAGTCCTCATTCAAATAGAAAAGACATAAAGAACAAAGGAATGAAGAAATGATGTGTAGCCTGGAATTAGAACATTGATATATGGACATGGTCTTCATCTTTACATATATGAACAAAACAAAAATGGATTGATACCCCAGAGTTCATGTCCAAAAGAAAAAGTAGCCTCAAAAGCACGGTGTTGAAAGTTACTGGAAGACATATTTTGTTTCGGCACAGGCAGACATTTCCTAAGCACACGTGCTACGGATAAAAGGAATTTTGGCGTTTTAAGGTAGAATATATTTCACAGATGCTGAAGGAGGAGGATAGAATGCAAGCCCATGAGACATATTCCCAGGGGGACCACGTTTTCTAAGCAACCTCAATTTCCTCTTTGACACGTGACTTACATAACTTTAAGGCACATAAATGAGAACATCTAAAAACAAGAAAATGTAGGGTTTTGCACACTTTTAACTCATTTTGACTGAACTATTGTTGGCAACAGACAGATGCTAGGTACTGAATGTCTCCTATCAACGAAAAAATGACAGGTGACATTAATATTATAAAAAGTATGATCAATATATCATTTACTGGCTTGGTTGAGTATTAGGCATTTAATATATAATACCTCACTTAATCCTTATAAATATTCTGCAACGTTAAGAATTCTATTTAAATTTTACAGATACATTTATTTGCTCATTCATTCATCCATCCTTCCATCCATCTATTTATTTATTCAATGAATAACTATGAATTGCAAACTTTGTGATAAATATCATGCTATGCTTTGAGAACTTAGTAGTGAAAAAACAAATGTAAGGTCTCTTACAGCATGGCAAGATAGAATTGATTTGATTTGATTTTTTTAAAGTTTATTCATTTATTTTGAGAGAAAGAGAGAGAGAGCAAGGAAGGGGCAGAGTGAGAGGAAGAGGGAGAGAATCCCAAGCAGGCTCCACATGGTCAGCAAAGAGCCTGACACAGGGATCAAACTCACATATTGTGAGATCATGGCCTGAACTGAAGAGTCAGACTCTTAACCAACCGAGCCACCCAGGCGCCCCAAGAAGGAATGATTTTAAGAAGAAACATTATTAGAATTGTAGTGGTTTTACTGAAAGCCACCAACATAACAGCGCTCTGAGCTGGGTCACATGACTATCTCTACTGGCAAATTATGAAACCAAGAGACAGAATATTTCCATAATTTGCCCAGGGGTGAAAGTAGACTCCTGCAGATTCAAATCCTTATAGTGTGTTTCCTAAACCACAAGTCTTGTCATGAACCTGTTATTATAGTTACTCATGTGAATGTGGAGAAACGAGCTTCTCTCTCTCGAATAAGGAGAGGCAAGAGGGAGAAAAGCAGCAGTAGCATAGGGAATTTGCGACCTTACGCGGCTGCTTCGTGGCACAGCCGCTGGACCCAGCACTGCTGACTCACTGCCCCTCCGAGTAACTGTGTCACTATAGCATTACGTCTGGGTGCTGGAGACAGGGTGCTGGTCCTAACAATTTCCCTGGAAAAGATCTTCTGGTTGCACCAGTACAGGGCCTGGAAAGTAGCAAGTATACAATAAATCTTGAATTTATGTGTGTTTGGGGCTTGAAGTCATGAACCATGAAATCATGAACTGAGCCTAAGCCAAGAGGCGGTCACTTAACCCACTGAGCCACCCAGGCGCTCCGACTGTTGTACTTTTTATCAAGTCTATAAAACGGAGTTAGAAGAAAAAGTCTACAGAAAGAAAAGAGAAGCGAGGCAGCCTGCTTACCGCGTGACCTGATTCAGCCGTCCAGAGTCTGTTAGTTACTCCCGTTGTGTGAGTTCATCAACAACACATCCACGCAGACCCTGCAGACCCAGGAAACCCAGATGCAGCACACTGATGAATGACTCTACTTATTTCTAAATGTTAAAAAATGAAAGAGCAATTCTATACGATATGCCAAATGACCAGATTATTCCAGTCTTACCTTCTTTTTCCCATCCATCATTGCTTAAACATGAAATAAAAATTCAATCATCTAATGAGAAAGTTTTTGATGAATTGCTGAAACCCACACCCTCCCTGGGACATGTTTAACCTTTCTGGTAACTTAATGATGAATGGCCCAGGAGTGGGTTTTATTGGGGGAAGTGCAATCATTATTAGCTTTAAGTTAATTACTCAGAAATAAGTGATCTACTAGGCAGTTAGAAGAGAGAAGGAGTGCTGTTTTAAGTTGTGTGTCTAATTTATGAAAAAAGAGCCCATGAATTAATTATATTTCTAAGTAATAAATACAGTTTTTCAAAACACTATAGTAAAACAGTTCATATATTCAATTTGCAACTGATCCGAAAAAGGAATGGCTTCATTAATTATAACATACATTTTATCTTCTTCCTTTTTTTCCCTTTTGATTTCAGGTGGGAAGGAACTTGAAGGCAAAAAGAAGCTAGGATTGTAAAGGCAGAAACATTAAGATAAAAGAGGGCCATTTTTTAAAAAGCAACATATATAAATTGCTAATGTTACATTTTAATGTTCGCATCACAATCTTTTGAAAACCATTAATGAATAGAAATGTCTTATTTCAAAGAAAGTTCCAAAGTATGAATAATTGCTAACACTGATTTTTATTCCTTTGTTCAAAAAAAGAAAGCTGATTTTTCATCTTTTATAGATTCATTATCGTCATTATCAAAAAACATGTAGTATTTAACATTTAATATTCTAAAATTTTTATTATTTTGATCACAATATATGGAGAAGAGTAATTAAAAATGTTAAGATATGTACAGAGAAATTCAACATACTGGAAGCTGTTTCAAATGCATGTGTAGACATATCAATCTCCTTTGGATTCCTTATATAAAGAAACATTTAAATTTTTTTAAAGGTTATTTATTTTTGAGAGAGAGAAAGAGAGAGGGAAAGAGAGAGAGTGCACACAAGCAGGGGAGGGGCAGGGAGAGAGGGAGACACAGAATCCGAAGCAGGCTGCTGCAAGTTCTGAGCTGTCAGCATAGAGGCTGACATGGGGCTCGAACCCACAAACATGAGATCATGACCTGAGTCACAGTCGGATGCTCAACCGACTAATTCCCCCCAGCTCCCCACCATCTCTTTAGTTCTTATTGAAATGTATGTCCAGAGGCAAATAAAGAGCATGGGTGCTTTTGCTTGACCACAAATACATGAACAGAATTTTCATTAGTTTGGGGTTAATATACTGTTGTTTATCTGTCCCAGCAAATTAATATTTATAACAAGAAAGGTGATTAAATATTCATTGCTCACTGAGTAAAAAGACCCAAAAGTATAAATAACCATTCAGTTATTAGAATTCATTCCATATAACTTCCCACAAAGAAGGCATGCCTTTGCTTCAGGCAAAGGGCAGAATCTATAAAAACTAGCACAAATTTACACTTACTTACACTACTGTTAACTAATAGGCACATTTATAAATGACAATTTTATATGTTCTGAACTGCCCACGTTGGTAGTGAATTCAGAAGTTCAAGTTTCTTAAGAATAGGAGTGATAGGTCTGCTATCATTATATCCCCCAATGTCCTTAGTATATAGAAGAAAATTCATGGACAGCAACTCAAATTACATGAACTGCTTTGCCTTCTGGGACTTTAAAAACTCATTTTTGTGGGGAAAAGTGCTAATACAAATAAAATAATTTCAAAACAACAGGTAGTTTATAAAGGTTCATAAGTATTTAGAGTAGAAATAGCTCCATGGGAATCAGAATCATCATAAAAGTCTTTCTGGGAAGGGTACAACTGAATGTGAGGTTTGGGGACTGTGTAACTTCAAAATATCACACGATTCTACCTGAGGGGAAACCATGAAGGGAAAAAAGGGCGAGGATTAGCATGTGCTGCTAGAACAAGACAGAAATTAACCCTCGTAGAAAGAAAATCTTCCAGAAAGAAATTGGGTGCAAAATTGCATACATAAGGTTGGAAAGAATGTGGGAGATGAAATTCCAAGAGGGGAATGCTTACCTTCGATCATGGCTGAACACTAAGGCTTTAAAACAAATTTGTCAGGCCAGTAGAATAATGAAAACTCTTTACAGAAAATGAATTTATTGTGGTCATCAGGGCTGAATTAACACGCTGAGTCATAAATGTTGCAATTCTCCCAATGTTCAATCACTAAAGTTTTGGAAAGTGTTTTGAGAGTAAGGTGTGAGAGATAGAATCAATACTTAAAATTTTAAGGAGAAAAGTGTAAGATACAGTATGATTGTGTCCACATGTGATGTGTGAAGTCAGACAGGATGGACCTTTGAGGCTGGATCAGCTGAGTGCCTGTGTCGATGTTACCGATACGGTGGAGAATGGTCAAGAGGCAGATTCATCAAGACTAGAGGTGACTTATGAGAAATGTTGAGTCCCTTGGGGAGAAGGAAGACAGAGTGAATCAGAGAGAGGTATTGGAGAGCACCTGTGATTGAGAAGTTGGAGGTAAAAGAGAAATCATTTCAGGGGAGAGAACAAAGATTATTGATAGCAGAGGACCCAGGGCACCATGGGCAGAGGCCTTTTCAAAGAAGAAGCCCATCCAGAAGAACTGGCAGGGAGACAAGATGGAGGCTGAGCAGACATACAACATATCTCAGTAAAGAGCTTGCTCATCACCTCCAGGAATCCAGTTTTCAGCAGAACTATGGCAAAATGAATGGTTGCTTTGGTGGAAAAAGCAAAAGTAAGGTAAACCCTTAAGGACTGCATGATGAACATCCTAGAAGATCCTGGGCAGGTAGGTTGATGTGGAAGCCCTGACTGGGGTCAAGCCAAACCCAACTCTGGGAACAGAAGTCGGTTTTATGACTCATGACACTTTTGGCCATAACAAGGTGGGAAACGAAGAATTGAGATGCCAAAATAAAACCAGGGCCATCTAACGACTGTATGTTCCATGAAAGAACATTCTAGAGCAAGTCTTCTCACTTACAAGAACTAGCGGGAGACCATCCTCTCTTGGTCGGTGCTTCAGATTGCACCTCATCCCACACTGCATCATCACGGCCCTGCTCTCCAGTGCGACTGGACTCACGTGCCCCGAGTGGTTTGGGAACCCCGAGCAGTCCTAACTGCAAGGGGTCCAGGTTGATAGCAGTCTTAGACACACAGCAGAAGCAAAGGCAAGTGCTCCCGGAAGAGACGACCCACTCAAACCGGGCCTTGCAGGATGGTCACGATTCACGTTTATAAAATATATAAAGAAACAGGGTCCAAGCATGAAAGCAAGCAGGCGATCAAAAAGGCCCTCCCATATTGAATACGATAGGATTCTTTAATATATGGAAAGAACTATAAAAGGGACATTATAACATAAACAAAGAAGAAGATATGATCGATAGAGGCTAAACACATTTTACGCAAATATAAATTCTAATGGACTTCCTGAAGTTAGACTCTCGACCTGCTGATACCGGTGGAGAACATACTTCCTCTAAGATGGTGTTCATCTTTTCTCCAGCAAGAAAGCGGCGGATAGATAACTCTGTTAGTGTGGAAATGAGTAACTGTGGTGCTAAAAATAATTAGCTTCACATTTCCTAATGACAATCACCTAATTCAGAAAATTTTTAAATGAGTAAAACCAAGACTTTTATGCTATTTAAGAAAGAAAAAAAAATCCAATAAATTGTAGAGGATGTTAATAATATTGATAGATGAACAGAAAAAATCCATCTTGAAGAAATAATCCTCATTAAGGTTGACAGTAATTATATCTGTTTTCTCCGATAAAGGCTGTGAACAGACTTGTTACTATTCCTAAGGTTCCATCACATTTTTAATGCCAAAACTAAATAGTTTTATTATTTGTTATGAAAGTAAATTTTGCATTTGAGGGATCCATCCTCGTAGGCAGCCTTTGCAGCATGTGGCTTTGCTCATACAGTTTTAATGAAAAAGCCCTGGGCTAACTTCAATATCGTGACCACTTGCCAACACAGTCAAGATCGAAAGTCACAAAGTAATCAACTGGCTCAAAATTTAAGGAGAGACTGTGTCCGCAGGGAGAAAAGAGATTCAAAGATATGGTAATCTGGGACAGAACTAACCAGACACCAGCGAGAACCATTCAGCCAGAATAACGGCCCAAGTGAACACCTGGAGGCCACAGAAATTGTGGAGTCTGTAGCTTTTTTAAAGAAAAGTGATTCATAACACATGTTAAAGATGATAATGAAGACCTTATTCGGAAGAGGCTTCAGAGCCCCAAGGTCGGGCTCAACTCCGAATGTAAGAAAGACAGGTGGGGGCTCATCACCCAGAAGCAGAGTGGGGGTCAGAGATGCAAAGTCATTAAGAGGAAATGTCAGGGGGAGGAGGTCCTGGCTAACCCAACCTGACAGGACTCTTGCTGACGACAAACCAGATGATTGGCCGTGAGTGTGGGGGAGAAACAGTTGATCAGCTCTTGGGGAAGGGAGGTTGTTGAGCTGACTTGGCAGGATTCTTGCTAAACCTGAGCAAAGTGGGGTCAGGGACAGGGTCCCGTGTGGAGGCTCGAGGTTGGGGCCTACTCAACAAGGGGCCCCCAGGAGCCTGGCTCAAGTTTGGTCAAACAGAGTCTGTCAACATCCAGCAAGCTCTTCCCCCACAAGACCCAAGGGGTCTTCCTACAGACCAGCGACAGAGCACTGGGTGTTGTCCACTGGGTGCACAGACCTCTGTGGGAACCCCTCTCCTACTTGCCGCAGAGCAGAGGCCTCAGGACGTGGGAGGAAGGGAAGCACCCTCCCGCTGCCTGGGAAACCCACTGTAGCTGGGGAAACAGAGGCGGGGGGCAGGCAATACAGAAGGACGAGAGAAAAGATGGAGGCCCTGAGCGCGGTGCAGACAAGAAGGGAGTCTAATCAGAGCAGAGACCACATCCAGCTCTCACAAGCTCCGGGGCAGCTCCTGGGGGGAAACAGACTTAAAGACAAAGCCTTCCCCCAGCCCAGAAAATCTCTCCACCTGGTAGAAGAGAGAGAGAACAGAGGTTGTGTTGAATCATTTGCAAACCGGAATGTGATGGGCACTGCGGGCAACCACTGAGATGGCAAAGAGAGCCAGGAACATCACCCCCCACAGAGCCAGACCCAGCCCATTGCAGGCGTGGCCTTACTGATGCGGGAGACGGGAGACGAAGGCAGAAGAAAAAAGAGATAAATTTCCTTACAATTTACGGCCCATTAGCAAGTCCTTGAGACAGGGTGCTCAGAAGCCTCAATGATGAGGACACTTGGCTGAAGGTAAGGGGCAATCTCCCGGCTTACCATTGTCCCAACCCCCCAGATCCTGTTAAGTCTACTTCAACATCCACAGACTCTGCCCAGCTTGCGGCCCCTGCCCTACACCCACAGGGTCCTGTGACGGAGTTTTTACTAACCGGTAATAAAGGAGCTTTCCCTACAGCAGCAGCTAGTCCCTCAAGGTCCTGGAAACCTTGTCTCCAAAATTCCTTACAGACTTACTCTGTCCCTGACTACTTCCCAACCTGCAGGGATAAATCAGTCCCCCGTCACAGCCTCAGGGCAGCGTCTCTGCCCACAGGTCCTGTCTCCCGGCTTTAGAAGTTAAGCCCCCCTCTTTGCACCATCGGTTCTGAACCCCCACACTTCAAACCACATCATTATGAGGAACAGTAGCCAGTCCCCAAGGACCAGGACGGGAAGGCACCATGTATCAGAATTCGCTGCTGGTCAATTCACCTGGTAGTTGGGGTGCCCCTCATACTTGCCACAGGGGTTCATTCAGAGGGAAACACGGCGTTCACCTAGTCTTGACAGGACGTACTTTGGAGCAAGGCACCTTGCAACTTGGAGCAAGGCACCCACCTACATCAGGCTCCCACTTTCCTATGGAAAATGGGAAAGAAGGGTGCTTTCTGACCTGGGGTGGGCATTTTCGTGAGATGGCCCTCTGGCCCCTGATCCAGGCATTCCTGGGTCACAAAACTGACAAAATTTTTAGTTAACATTTCAAAGGACTCATATAGAGGGGCCCTGGGTGGCTCAGTGGGTTAAGCATCTGACTTCAGCTCAGGTCATGATTTCATGCTTCCTGAGTTCAAGCCCTGTGTCAAGCTCTGTGCTGACAGCTCAGAACCCGGAATCTGCTTCAGATTCTGTGTCTCCCTCTTTCTCTGCCCCTTCCCCTTCTTGTGCTCTGTCTCTCTTAAAAATAAATAAACATTAATTTAAAAAAATAAAAGGAATCATATATATTTCAAAAAGAGGAGGAAGTGCTTACAGTTATACGTTTTCTAGAACAAATGATCTGGTGAAAAAAGAAGGCTGGCAGTCTACTCTGTTCTTTCCACTGAAGAGTTAAGCCTCTGGCACTGAATCTATGCCTGTCCTGCCACAGAGTTGAATACCTGTGGTAACAGTTACCACCCCTGGAGGGACAGGAAAGGCTCAGAGCTTGCAAGCGTCCCCTGCCAGGACAGCACAAAGCTCAGAATCCAGAAAGCCAGCCCTCCACTCCCACCCCTGAAACATGGTGTCTCTGGGGGAATTTGGAAGTTGTGAGCATGGAGGGTCACCATAGCAACAGAGTCTCAGACACACACCCAACTCCAAGGGTGCAAATCCTACACTGAAGGTCTCACATAGCAAAGCAGTGGCACTTCCTGACAGGAAGACTGTCCCCTGTGGTCACTGCTGTCCCACACGGACACATATGGCTCAGAACAAACCCTCGATGAGGCTTGTAAAAGGCAAGAATAAACAACCCACTTTCAAGCAACAGAGAAATCATCTGAAACAGCTCAGACAGGACACACATTTTGCAACTATCTGACATGGAAATCTTGAAAGGAGCCGGGGGAAAAAAGAAATACTCCATTTTTAGAGGAAAAATGGATAAGGATCACAGCAGATTTCACATCAGAGCCCCTATAAGCCAGAAGATACCTAAGGTACATGTTCAACATACTACACGAATACAAACTGCCAATTCCATTCTATGCCCAGCAAAAATCTCACGAAAATGATTGAGAAATAGTCTTTCTCAGACAAAAAGGAAAAAAAAGAAAAGACAAAGGAAAACGAGAGAGGACTAATTTTCAGGAGACTTAGTCTATAAGAAACGTTAAAAGTCTTTAGGCTGAAATAATGTCTCATATGTAAGCATGGATCCATACAGGGAAATAAATGCCGGGCACAGAAAAAAAATAAAAGTAAAACTAAATTGATTATTTTTTTGGTGTGAAATGCTCTAAAAGATAACCTATCCAAATAGTAAGGCCAAAATAATAGCCATAGCTTGTGTGTTTCTAGCATATGGAAAAATGGATTATGAGAAAATACGTCAAGCGATGTAATGGGAAATTTGAGCCTAAATTGTTGTAAAGTCCTGTCCGTAAAAGGCAGACTCTGATTCATTTGAGGTGTGTGTTGTAACTCCAAAGTGAGCTCCTGAACAAGTAAATAAATACAAGGGGTTTAACTAAGAGATGAGGCCAAAAGATAAAATGGATTCAAATAATAAGAATAAAAATAGGTAGAAAAAAGATAGAACAGTTCTACATGACAACAAAACCACTCTGAGAGATGATAGATTTTAATCCAAATGTATGAGGAACCACATTACATGAGAATGTTGTAAACACACTGATACAAAATAGAGTGGGTCAGATTGCATAAAGAAGAGACACTTCATGCTTCCTGCCAGAAGCCAACTTTGATCTGAAGTGATAGGAAACAAGTAACAGGATGGAGCGGGATGGAGACGGTCCATCTACACGGATCCAACCAAAGAGGGGGTTAGAGTCAGTGGATGACAATGAGGTGTCAGAACAAGGAACAGGACTAGAAGCCAGTTGGGATTGTGTTATAAGAATGAGGGCAATTATCCAAAAGGACATTATGATTCTAAACTTGAATCTCCTGGCAACAGACCTTCTGAGAACCCGAGGAAGTGAGAGAGGAAACAAACCCGCTCTCAGAGCGCACGTCCACACTCTCCCATCCAGGACTGATAGAAGGGTGAGCTATGAGGTCAACAAGGACAAGGATCACGTCCCCAGTGCCATCAGCCCGATGCCTTCGACTGCCATTGATGGCCGCCAAGTCAGCAGTGGGCTATACCATTCTTTCCAAGAGGGTTTACGTAAAAGACTTCAGAAGATCAGCCATATTGTGGGCCATAAAGCAAACCTCCTAGATTTAAAAGAAAAACATTATACAAAACATGTCCAAGTCATAATGGTTTTAAAGCAAAAATCAATGACATAAACTACCTGAGTGATCCCCAAATATTCAGGGATTAAGTAGACAGTTTCAAATAACTCACAGAGAAAGAGAAGGTCTTCACAACAACAACAACAAATTACCATGAGTGGAATGTAAATGAAAAGTCATCATATCAGAATATGCAGGAGAGAGGCTAACTGGAGGCTGTAGGGAAATCACAGCATTTGGTGTCTTTACTAGAAAAGAACAAGATTCTGAAATCATTTACCTAAACATTCACTTAAAGAACCTATAAAAAGAAGGGCAAAGTAAGCCTCATACAAGCAGATGGAAGAAAATAAGAGTTACAGCAAGAAACAATAATATTAGGAAAAAATAAAAAGACAGAAGAGTCAATGAAAACAGTAGTTATTTGAGAAGAGCAATGAAACTGATGAACATTTAGCCACACTAAGAAAAAAGAAAAAGTTTTACTTTGTTATAGTATGGAATAACTATGTTCATAAATTCCATACCTTAGGTGAAATGGACCAATTTTGGGGCACCTGGATGGCTCAGTCGGCTGGGTGTCTGGCTTCAGCTTAGGTCACAATCTCACAGTTCGTGGGTTCAAGCCCCAGGTCGGGCTCTGTGCTGACAGCTAGCTCAGAGCCTGGAACCTGCTTCAGAGTCTGTGTCTCCCTCTCTCTCTGACCCTCCCCTGCTCATACTGTCTCTGTCTCTCAAAAATAAATTAAAAACATTAAAAATTTTTTAAAAAAATAAATGGACCAGTTTCTTGATAGACCCTCCTTACCAAATTCACTTGAGGGAAATAGATAGCCTGAATAGCTCTGTCCATAAACATGATAGAATTTGGAATAAAGATCTATTAACAATTAAAATTCCAGGCCTAAAGATGTTATTGAAGTCAAAAACACCTTTAAAGAGAAAATAATATCAATTCTAAACAAAGAAAAACAATTCCATAAAATGAAAGAGGAGGAGACACTCCCAACCCCTTCGTGAGACCAGCACTACGTGTCACTAAGACCGGACAACGAACTTATAGGAAAAGTAGAGCTTAGTATTCGGTATGCTCATTTCCTCAAAATTCCTCAACAAAGGTTAACCAAGCAATAAACAAAATGATAACTACACGAGATTCATTCCAGGATTGGAATGCTGCTTCAGCACTACACTGTCAAATAACACAATTCACCACGTTAACGAATTAAAGATGAAAGATCAGATGACCATTTCAATAGCTACGTAAACTGTAATGGACAAAATTAAAAACCCATTCCTGATCAGAACTCTCAGCGGGTTAAGAATGGAAGGGAACTTCATTAATATGATAAATAGGAGCTATAGAGAAACAAGATCTCATGTCATAATTAATGAGATAATGTGATATAATATGATGTAATATTTAAGGATATGAATGACTAAATACGTTCTCTTAAGAGAAATAAAATTGTTTTCTGTCACAGACAATTTAATTTTCTACAAATGAGTTTTAAAACACTCTACAGAAGTACTCTTTGGTCTAATACATGAGTATGGGAAGATCACAAAATCACCTCCTGAGAGCTCCTGTCTCCAATACAATTACATTCAGAGGCACAGGAGGTTATGCTTCAACATATGAATTTTGAAGGGGACACAATTCAGCCCATAACAAATACTTTGCTCCACACCTCCCAAACAGATAAAAGAATATTACTCTTCGTGGGAAAATATGAATATATTAAAAATATGATTAAATATGCCTGTAATATTTTGCTAGTTTCTTAATAACACAAAAACCAACAACTAAGAATATGTATGTTTCTTGACACAAATTTAATTAAGTGAAAAAGTATTCATTATTCTGTAATTGCTCAACTTTTCTTTGTATTTGTGTTTATTATTATATTCTGAATATAGTGAATAAATGTTCTATAGAATTGCTTATATGACAAATTAATTTTGTTCATTTATGTCTTTTAAACGTATGTGTTTCTCTTATACCTAAAGAAAAATATTATGGGAACGTTGGTTATGTGATCAGCGTGATATGATGATGCACCTGTAAACCATCATTCTGGTTCTATAATTAGACAATAACGCACTGGCGTAGTTTCCGTGTTTGGACATGTCCACACAGGATCTACTTCTCATGCCTAATGTTTTATTTCACACATATTTTTCAGATAATACTAATTAACTCTCTTTCTATAAAGTGGAAATAGAATTTGCTTCAATTGTACAGACCTAGACTTAGGGCTTCTCCTTTCAGTTCATTATAGATGAATGTGCATGTGTGTGTGTGTGTGTGTGTGTGTGTGTGTATACATGTGCATGTGTGTGTGCAGCAGTGTTGTCCATCAATATCTGTATAAATATGCACAGCTACATACACACATATGAACTAGTCGTCTATTTCATCTGTGTTCCCTTCAACTACTTGTTTTATATCGTCCACTCTTTGAGGGAAGAAATGATTCCTCTTCTCATTTTTGGTATAGTCAACTGTGTCATTGGTACTACAGATTTAGGAGATCTTGCACTTAATTCTGGCATTACCACTAAATGCTTTTCTGATGAATTTTTTTTTAATCAATGAAAATTTCCCAGAGGTACCTGTTCTCTGAGATCCTCTTTGTTTCTGAAGTTTGGTGAATATGAGTTCACTCTTCACTCAAGTACATCACGTTATGAGCAAAAAATAATACATGTTGGGGCACCTGGCTGGCTCAGTTGGTTGAGTGTCCAACCCTTGATTTTGGCTCAGGTCATGATCCCAGGGTTATGAGATTGAGCCCCGCGTCAGGCTCTACACTGCCAGTGAGCCTGCTTGAGACTCTCTCTCTCTCTCTCTCTCTCTCTCTCTCTCTCTCTCTCTTTCCCCTGCTCATGCACTCACTTTCTCTCTTTCTAAAATAAAAACAAATAGTTCAAAATTAATTAATTAATCATTAGTTTATTAATTTAAAAACACATGCTAACATACATACCATTCAGGAAGGTGATCTCCATTTCAGAAGTTCTAGCAAATTGCCTGAATATCATTTTGACTTTATATGATTGACAAATATGTTCCTTATTGTTTTCTAAGAACACATTGCATTTGTGCTGTGTGTTTATTTGCGAGGTGAGTGGGCATGACTGAGATTTTTGCTCTAGCTAATCTCAGAGAATGACAGATTTAACTGGAGCATAGCTGACAATAGCAAACAATATTCAACATCACAACCTCGTGTGCATGCGTGTGAACGCACGTATGTATATGGGGGTAGTTGAACATCCTATCTTTCCCTAAGATTATGATGTGTTGTATATGGGCCATGTTTTGTCTTATCTAAGAGAGAATATCATTTTCCTAAGAGTTGTGAATTAGGATCTGGACCACAGTAGTGAGGGGATCTTCTGGTCGTTGTCTTGATCATGTAAGCGAAGCACCTGGGAAGACGTACCCATGCTCTCCTCAGCTCTCATTATTTAACATAAATGAGGGTCATGAGGTAAAAGAGAACAGATGTGGATGACAGGTCCAAAAGGGTTATTATGAAAATAAGAAAAATTCCAAAAAAGTGTGGGGGTGGATAAAAGAGAAGTTGTACATATTATAAAGAAAAGGGTAAGATAGGAAGACGGCTTGCAGTAGGTGGGTGAACACTTTCACTAGAACCCCATTAAGAACTTTAAAGAGACGCGCCTGGGGGGCTCAGTCAGTTAAGCGTTCGACTTTGGCTCAGGTCATGATCTCACAGTTCATGGGTTCGAGCCCCTTGTCGGGCTCTGTGCTGATGGCTCAGAGCCTGGAGCTGCTTCAGATTCTGTGTCTCCTTCTCTCTCTGCTCCTTCCACACTCATGCCCTGTCTCTCTGTGTCTCAAAAATAAATAAACATTAAAAAATGAAAAGAACATTAAGGAAAAGGAAACAAGCCTATATGTTTTAAAATAGAAAGAACAATTATTTGCAAATGACAGAAGTAATGAGACACACACCCAATCTATGATCCACAACACAGGAAGCTAGAAAGTAGTAAAGTAAGATCTACAGAACAGTGAGAGAAGGTACTGGCAGGCCCTGAATTATGCGCCCAGCCACGCTGTTACTGACATCATACCCTCCATAAGTACATCACCCAGTGAGGAAAGTGCTCAAGGCAAAAAACAAACAAACAAACAAACAACAAAACCCAAACAAACAAACAAACTCAAAGACAAAGGCAGAAGCCCCTAGGCTGGTGAGGGCGGGGTAGAACTTGAGAGGCTAGCACAAAAAAGATGAATAGAAGAGAAAAGAAAGGATAAAAGAAAGAGAAGAAGAGAAGGAGGAAGAAATTTTGATGCAGAAAAAACTTGCATATTAGTAGGATTGACATATAGATAATGCAACAAACAGAGGCAGATGTATGTGAAGGTTAGATTATTTAAATAGAAGTGGGCTCATGTAGAAGAAAACAATAATATCCCATACATAAATCAGATAAATTATATAAAAGATAAAAGAGGATTGGGGAAGCAAAGAGAATACAGATTCTGAAGACCACAGGGTCATTGTTTAAGGACTGTGGCAATAAAATAACACAAAATAACTAATTTATACAGGTGAGGCAGCATTAACACCGGGAGCATAAAATGCCTTGGATGTTAGAAATAGCTGGTAATCTGATTTCATAAAAGAGCAGAGAAACTAAAGTTTGAAATATGTGTGCCACTTCAGCTTCCGTCCACGATGAAGCAAACAGAAAAAAAATAAAACCCCCTCTGAGATGCGATTTTAAAACTGGACAAAGTATATGACACAGCAGCACCTACAGCATAAGCTCTGGGCTACCCTGGACACAGCGGAAGACAGTGGGCTGGACATGGTGTTCGCTGCAGCAGACGGCCAGGAAGGTCTCCAGGCTGTGGGCAGGGAAGAAGGACTGTGTAGAGCCCAATGGTCTCCCAGAGTCAAGGGGCAGAACTGAAAATCTGGAGAGGCTAAGGTAGCTAGAGTTCACAGCAAAAGTGCTAGAAAGGAAGGTATTTCAAAACAGAACTCTGGGGATACAAAAGCCCTTCCGCCCACCCCTACCCCAAGTATTCAGCTGAGTACTGGTCAGTGGAAGACCCAGTCAGTACTGGGTCAGAAAGACTAAAAGACCCTTTCAGTACTGTAAGGATGAGAGACCACAGTGCTCCTGGTTTACACAATGCCCAGAATAAGGTGATCCAAACTTCCAAAGCAGAAACTGTGGTTTAGCATTGGACACTGGTTAGAGTGCTAAGAAAAATCTTGCATCAGTAGAGGGGAAATATTAATCTCAGACCAAATGCTTCTCTGGTTCCACCTGCTAAAGTTCAAAGAAGGACTCAGAACAATCAAAATTATTGAGTAATTTGATGTGATCCTACAACAAAGCTCAAGAGTATTTTTAGGAATATAAAAATGTCCGGCACTCGACCACATGCAAAACTCACAATGTCTGGCATCCAATAAAAAATTACCAGGCACAAACATTATAGAAAAATGAATTCAGAATGAATCACATGCTTAAAATGCAAGATAAAAAACTATATTGAAGGAAGAGGAGGGAAAGAATAAGAATGAAAAGAAAAAGAAGAAGGAGGAGGAGAAAGAGGAGGAGAAGGAGGAAAAAAGGAGAAGAAAGAGGAGGAGGAGGAAGGAGAAGAAGAGGAGGAGGGAAAGAGGAGGAAGAAGAGAGAGGAGGAGGAGGAAATGGAGAATAAGGGGAAGAAGAAATCTTTAGAACCTAGATCTAGACAAAACATGTACATTTAATGTCAAAAGTATAATTTATAAAAGCAAACTGATAAATTGGACCTTATCGAAATTAAATAACTCCGTGAATGAGACTATGGAGAAGATGAAAATACAAGCTACAGACTGAGAAAAAGTATTCGCAAGACACGTCTTCAACAAAGATACTGTCTCTGAAATATGTATGAAGCAGTCCTGGAGGCCACATTAAAAAGCAAATACAAACTAACCAAAAAGAAAATATGCAACAGACATCTATGCAAAGTATGTTGAAGGGAATCTTTTCAGCAGAAAAAAAAAATGAATCCAAATAAAATGTTTCAAGAACTGTGAAGAGAGGGGCGCCTGGGGGGCTCAGTCGGTTGAGCGTCTAACTCTTGATTTCAGCTCAGGTTATGATCCCAGGGTCGTGGGACTGAGCCCGGCCTCAGGCTCTGCACGCTGAGTGTGGAGCCTGCTTAAGACTCTCTCTCTCCA
The DNA here is from genome assembly GCA_004023845.1 of Helogale parvula. Taxonomy (NCBI): domain Eukaryota; kingdom Metazoa; phylum Chordata; class Mammalia; order Carnivora; family Herpestidae; genus Helogale; species Helogale parvula. The sequence goes on from PJEM01001848.1 coordinate 157,252, forward strand.
TCTGCCCCTCTCCCCTGCTCGCACTCTCACTCTCTCTGAAATAATAATTTAAAAAAGAACTGTGCAGAGACAGGGATTTTCATCTTATTTGTTAGCTAAGAAGCTCCCTTGGCACTGGTCCACGGCTGTGACGTGGACGGCCTGGCTGGGCCTCCGGCCAGACACCAGGAATAGGAGCAGAGTTAACAAGTTCATCAGCATGAGCCAGAGCTATGCCATTGGCCTTGACCAGAGGTGACCTTATTCTGGGAAGAACTCGAATTGTCTTGCTTTTCATCTTATAATATGGGTTAGTAATTCTAAAACTACCTTTTCGTACTCTAGGACTGAGACAAGCTATCTCCAGCATTCTTAATAAAGAGAATAATGGGAGGCAGTATTATTCCCTTTCTTTTCTCCTGTGGCGGGGGTGGGGGGGAGTGGGAATAGAAAAAGAGAAGCCTCAAGTTTACCCTTCAAGATCAGAATGGAATTCGAATTGGAGATATCCGTTTATACTCACTCCAGTGTTACTGGTAATTTAGAAAGATAATGATGATAGATAGATGAAAGATAGATAGATAGATAGATAGATAGATAGATAGATAGATAGATGATAGACAGATAGATAGATAGACTCTTTCTCTGTCCATGGAGACAGTCTGGAATTAATGCCATCTTAGCAGCCATTGACTATTCTATCCTGATGATCTTGGCATATAAATTGCCTTTTCCATTAAAGGGAGTCCCTTTTTCGGAAAGTGGTTAATTCCAGAGATGAAAGAGGAAAATTATCAATATGAGCTTTTGACATCTTGTTGTGCCAGAAAATGAGGGAAATGTCAGTAAGCCTGGGGACATGTCAAAAAGACCAGGGCACCAGCCTGAAGCAATTCCCAGTGGCCATATGTGGGAAAATATGAACATAGAATAAATAATAACAGTAAAAGATTACCCTGTTGAATAAAACAGACACAAAATAGAAGTAGAATAAAATACAAAACCTGTATCCCCTACTGATATTATCATCTAATAAATATGGAAGAATGATAGATTTAAAAGATCATCAGTGAAGTCTGAAATTAGTAACTGAAAATTTGAAGACAAACAGGATATGTACATCATTTCAAATTATCTTTCCCCAAATTACCTATTAATCAAAAGAGGAAATTGTGAGTTTATATTGTTACCACCTTAGTAAGATATCAAAGTTACTATCTCAAATACTGGGACAAAAAGGACATCATGTCCTTCCTTATAGGTTGAGTGGAGAAGTATTTAACACAACCTTAGTGGTTTCTTGCCAAAATTCGTCATCTATATACACCTGAGGAAATTTCAGATTAATCTAAATTGTGGCGCATTTTGCAAACTAATGATCTATACCCCTCTAAAGTATCATCATAAAGAATCACAAAGACAAGGAAAGCTTAGGACATTTCCTACATTAAAAGGGAGTTAGATCCCGAGCCTAGAGCGTGGAGGGAAAGGTTAGGGTCATCGCCACAACGCCATTTTCGGGACGATTGAATCAAAGGGAACGGTTAGCGGCATTATATCAAAGTTAACTTTCCGTATTCTGATGGTGTGCTTTGGTCATGGAAAGTCATGCCCTTGTTCTTAAAAAAAAAAACCACACTGAAGAATTTCAGTGACCGAGCACTTGATGTTCCCAATTCTTTTCTCAAGATGTTCAGAAAATGTGTGTGTACCTATGGGCGCACGTGTGTGTGTGCGCGTGTGTATACGTGTGTATGTGTGTGCATGTGTGTGTATACATCCATATGTATGTGTTGAGTATATTGTGTTCATGTATACGTGTGTGTGTGTAGAAGGAGAGGGAGAAAAAGGATGGAAAAGAGAGAGCAAATACGTGAATCTGAATCTGGTTAAAATTACATGACTTTTTTCTACTATTATTGCAGCCTTTGATTCATTTAAAATTATATCAGATTAAAAATTTACAAATACAGGTTTAAACTGAAAAGGAAACATCAGAAGGAAAATCGGAACCTAGGCGTCCACGAGTCCACATCTCCACTCCCGCCAGTTTCTAATCGTCCTTGGGTTTCCCCGGACTAATTTACGTAATCTATAAGAGTTCAGCTTTATGGAGTGAAGATCAACGAAGGGAGTAGATTGCCTATTGGTAATCTCAGTGGATCAATGAGTGGCTCTTACAGCAGACAGAAAAATCACTGAAGACGTGACCTTCTATGTGAAACATTAAAAACAGTCCCTACCTGACGAGAAGTAATATCTATGAGTTTATCTATTAGATATTCTTTCTAGAATAATTTTTCCAACTTTCCTTTGACATAAATTTGAATGAGTACATTCACTTGTTTTTTAAACTAAGCTGCCACACTTATAGGTCCTTTTTTTTTCATGAAATGAAGCTGTCATATTTATAGGCTTCTCTTTAAAAAAAAAAAAACCAAACCAGCAACTAAGTGTTCCTTGCATTGGCCTCCGTCTACATTAGCTGTTTATTCAAAAGCGCTCAGCAGTGTCTCAGATGAGGATTGATTTCCACAGTATCTTTAAGGGGCATCTTGTGCCTCTTTGCCCTCTGAATTTCTTTCTATTTATGATACAAAGTAAGATAAAGGCCATTAAACCAGTTGTTTACATGAAATCAGAGCTTTTGTTCAGACACAGCATGTGGTCTGCAGAGAAAGCCACTCAAACAGGCATCTAGCATCTCTATTTTCTGATTGCCCAGACAATTTCTTTATCAAGACCAGGAAGGCTGTGGGAAGCCAGGATGTTCACAATTTGAAATGAAATCTTTCTTTCCCCTCTCGGTGCCTGGGAAGAGCCCTGACGCTCAAGCAGTCCTAGGCCATCTGGACTCCCAGCGCCTCTAGAAAGGCTACCTTGCATCACCGAAGTCTCCTTCTCCGTACTTGAGTCTCCTGCGTTTCCACACGGGATGGTAGGTCTGGGTTTCCCGCCTGTTGATGAAGGTTTGGAGACCTTCAAATGCCAAGCGTCCAGCATATGGAAGTTGGAAGTGAGAGGTTCTTGCCCAAATCACCACAGAAAGAAAAGAAAACGTCTTCAGTAAAGATCTTGAAGACCATGCCTGTCTATGTCGCTAGAAGAGTTAAAAAGATTGAAATAACTGGTTGAAGGTTGTTAAGAACTTCCTAATTATTTAAAATTTTCCTGAATGCCAAATGAGGTGCATCACGGCGTGTGAAGAGAGAGGCCCATCGCTGGGGCTCATTCATATTCTGTAGAAATTATTCAAGTGTTATCCAGGGTCCGGGCGGGAGTGAGCGACAGACGTTCCTACCCCGAATTTCTGAGAAATGTCCATCTTTGTGAGTATCTATATTCTAATATGGAATAAAATAGATGCATTCAACGCAAGACACAGGGAAGCCCAGACGCTCCACACCCTTGTCTTAAACCAGTGGAAATAAGTGACGGAACAAGAAGGTCTTCAGATTGGAGATGCCCTCTGATCTGTACGTGTGAAACAAACCTCAAAGTGTTTTAAATTTTTTCTTTTAAGACGTATCCTGTTTGTCCACTGACGGAGTGTGTGGCTGATTTCACCCATGTTCCCAGGTTGGGAGGAGGGCAGAGGCACCAAGTCCAGCGGGCCTGCGTGGTTTGGAGGGATGAGACACAGACACGATGTCGCATGACACAGCTAATGGGAGAAACTCCATCCAAGATTCTTCCGTGGAGTGAAAAGGCCGCTTCTTGTGCGGTGAAGAGACAGCCTCTGGTAACTGGAGCTCTGAGTGGAAACTGCCATCCAGGTCTCCATCGAGACAGATGGGGCAGCCTGGCTGACGGGGTAGATTTCCCTTGTAGGTCAGCACACTTTTCGTATGTTGGTGAAACTAATTGTTTAATTGATCAAGAGAAGTACCTTCCTTTTTTACATGATTTATTTTGAAAGAGAGAGAGAAAGAGCGAGCGGGGGAGGAGCAAGGAGAGAGGGAGAGAGAGAATCCAGAGCGGGCTCCACACTCTCAGCACAGAGCCTGGCTCAGGGCTCGATCCCACAAACGGTGAGATCGTGACCTGAGCTGACATTGAGAGGCGGACACTTGACCGACTGAGCCCCCCAGGCGCCCCTAGAGACAGTATCATTTACATTCTCCTCGACACACTGGTTCTCTTTTGAATCCACATTTTGCTAGATTTTTTTCTTCTCTTGTAACATTTGTATTCCTCACTTTCCTCCTCGGAACTCCTCTGTCTTCTGCTGATGTTCAGGCCCTCGTGGCCTCTCCCAGCTCCGTGGTGTTGATGCTGAGGGCACAGGACACGAGCTCCACGGCGACTCCTCTCGGCTGGCAGGCCCGGTGTCCTCACAGTAGTCTCACTTGGGGACCCCCAGGTGAATGGCATCTCTGTTCCCCTCCCTTACCTCCCATAAGGGAACAGAGACAAGCACACCATTCCCGCGCGGATTTCACAGGACAGACAAAATCTGTCAAGCCGGCCCCCTTCTCAATTCTCAGTCCTTCCACCAGTTTCCATTTCCGAAGAACGTTTGCCCTTGAAACATGAAAACCAGATGCGCTCCTCTGATGGCCGGACTTGGGTTTGTGGTGGAGAGATGTAGGCCGTTGGGCACCCTGTTAGAGCTCTTCAGGCCCTTGGGAAAGGAGCTGCCTTCTGTGGCTTCTAGAGGCCTGGCCACACCACCTCGTTCCGCTGAACTTTTCCACAAACCCGGGCCCGGCTCCTCTGGCTTCAGCAAAAGATGCGGGAGTGGCCACATCTCTAATGCTCTCACTCATCATCTCTCTCTCTCTCTCTGTTTCCTCACTCACTCCATCTCCATCTCTCCCCATCCCTCTGTCTCTCTCCTCTCTGTCTCTCTCTCCCTTTCTCTCCCCTCTTCCTTCCCTCTCTCTCTCTGTATCTCTCCCTCTCTGTCTCCCTCCTCCTCTCCGTCTCCATTGCCCTGTCCCTCTCCATCCTCAGTCAGTTTTGCTCTCCACTTGCTGAAAGTTTCAGAACTAGTAAGAAAAAAATACCAAGCACATAACAAAAAGACAGAGACCCAAATGCTATGTAAACACCTTGTGTGAAAAAAATCTCATTGACCCAGGCAGTGACTATAATTTTTTGACTCTGCTAATCAGAAGGAAACAATCATTACTTAGAAGAAGGAACTTTAAAAAGAAACCAAAAATCAAGGGAAAAAATCAAAGCAATTGTTCTTTTCTCCCATATACTAAGAATTAAAATTAATTCCTTAGGAACGTAAATTTCACAGGCATATTTTCTATCTCACATACTTTATTACAGCCATAAAACGTGCAGAAAGAGGGAAAAGGGTTTGAAATCAATTTTTAGTCAATACTCATTAGCTTTTCTTCTAAGCTACCTGTTCTGCTATTCCTTAAATACACCCATTTCAGGCAAGGTTAATGGTTTCAAATGGGGGTTTTCTCCTAAGTTGCTAGGTATAGACATTTTTTTAAATCAGGAACGGGGAATTTAACTCTGTGTAAGATTACGGAAAAAGCACGCAAGATTTGTAGATTGCCAGCTCACATAAAGGGACAAAGACATTCCCTTTCAATAAGAAGAATAAAAACTATAGTCACGTTTTATCTTCTATAAAATGAGTACTTAGGGCACCTTTCCAGTTTTTTGATCGATTGTATAGAGTGCGCTAAGGTAAACATCAGCAAGCCTTCATTTTTAAATATTTCTGAGGGTGTAAAGTGCATGGTCACCTTGGAGAGGACCCTGCCATCTGGTCAACCGCAGAGAGGCTGGCACTCACCGCTGGGATGCTATGTCTCCAGTGTCCCCATCGGCTGCCCCGTGGGGCTCCCCTCCCAGGCCCCACTGTCCCCTCCAAACCCCAGATGCAGCCTCTGTGAACTGAGGGGTCAGTGGAGCCCCTTTTCACCAGATCATTGCCCCCACTCACCTGCTACCATCACCCAGCTTCCTACTTTGGGACCCACGTTATCCATACATTTGCTGAGGAGCAAGTCATCACTGTACTGATTCCGGCAGTGAGTCTGTGGGAGGGTCCACGTCACCCACGTCCTGGCCTTAGCAGGGAGGAAAGATGAACAAGATGTAAGCCAGGGTTTCATCATATTGAGCAATTAAAGCAAAATCCGGGCACCCAGAAAAGCCAACCAGAGGGAAGGAGAGCAAGTGAGGCGAGATTTTCCTCTTCCCAATGTTGCCCGAAGCCTGTTGGGTCCCCAGGGAGTAATGCTCTAGCAGTTCCCTTGGGTGACCTCTCTGTCTGTCTGTCTATCTGTCTATATACGATGATTGTCTGCACTTGACCCAATACGTCTCAGCTCTACCTCTTGTCACATTGCAACCCCCTGGAGCACTCAGATTAATTAAAAGCAAAAGCTATGCATAAACTCAGTCTAATTTCTCTATTTCATTTTACTTCTTTGTTGCCAAAGAGACACAAACAACAGACCGCAGAATGGTTTATTTGGTTTCCACTTGCCTGTGTTTACTGTTGATACAGAGCTCTCGGCCCCTGTCAGTGCAGATGAAGTCAGACCAGGGACAGAACAACCACTGGTGGGGGTGGCCGATGGTTAGACGGGCAGACAGACACGAAGGATGGCGGGATTGTCAGGACGGCGGGAATCAGGAGCTTGACTCTGGACAAACTAAAATGAAAATGCATGTTCCATGCTATCGTGGAGACAGCCGTGCAAGCATCTTCCCTGCAGAAAGACAAGCGGGATCTGAGCACCAGTATGTCGGGTGAGGATGGGTGCTGGGGACCGAGACCTTGGGGAACATGAGGGAAGCAGTCCTGTCAGGGGGACTGGCATCTACAAAGAACCAGGTGAAACGAGACACGAGAAGTCCAGAGAAGGAGATCCTGGGTGAAAGGAAGGGCGAGGATCGGGTTCCCAGCCCAGAGACCACTTTGTGTGAGGAACCAGAGGCATAGCTTGAGTGAAATGAGGACCATGGTGGGGGTGGAAGTGGAGGGACCCCGGTGTGGCAGTGACCTCATGGAGGTAAGCATAGGTGGGGTTTGCAGCCCTGGAAAGGGTTGGGAAAGGGGCAAGTTTCAAAGGATAGCATCAAGTCAAGAGTGAAATTCTGAGCGTGTTAATGTTCAGAAGCTGAGTGGGGAAGTGGAGAAGGACACTGGAAGTGAGTCTGGGTTTCGGAAGAGATGGAAAGACTGAATGACACAGGGATGGTGGCCAGACCACAAGTGGCAATGGCTCTCTGACCCATCCCCTCTGCGCAGCCAGCCCAGAAGAGTCAGAGCCTGGTGTATGACCCACCAGCTGCCTTCTGCTTTTCTCCACACTGACAATCAGGACCACTTAGAAAAAGCCAGAGAGTCCCCAAGCCAAGGACAGAAGACACCTTTTCTTGGCATCCCCGGCCCACAGACTGCAGGAAGAGCAGGCCTCCCACTTTCCCTCTTCCCTAGGAAGCTCTCCTCATCTGCCCGCCTTTGAGTTTCCACTGGTACAAATGGTGAGTCCCTGGCTCTAGCAAGTTCGGCAGAAATAGCCCTGGTTTGCTCTAGTCTGGGTGGTCTTTGTTTATTTCTATAGTTTTCATGGAGGTTCCACTGATATTCGGTCCACACTGCACCTTAGGCCTGAGGTCTCGTGGACTCTGGGGTCTGGGCTGATGTGACGTTGGCTCCCTTTGCATCCAGTCCTCAGATGGCCTTCCCAGTTCGATGCCTGAGTGAAGTCCTTGCCTCCCTTTGCTTGGTGTCCTTGAACTCGAACAGACCTGGGGCCTGGATGCAGAAGGAAAGAAGTGACAAAGTCAGCACCTGGGGGCCTGCACACCAGCATTTCTGGATTGGGGAGACAGGAAAGATCCAGCAGAGACATTGATGTGGATCCACCAGTGAGGAGACTGTTGGATTGGCCCCTGGAACCAGAGGGAGGAGTCAGGCCCCAGCCCACATCTTATGGGAGGCCTCTGGGTCCTGACCTTAGCCCAGCAGGCTGCGTGGGGAGGCTCTCCTGGCCACACCAGACTCTGTAGGAGCCACAGCATCGCAGCTCTCTGGAGGTAGTCTTACGATGAGAAGGACTCAGATTCTCCCGGTCCAGCCACACTCAGGTACATATGCCCGCCATCCTCGCTGACACTTGGGAGCTCCATACAACGATACAGAAGTGTCTTCGAGAAGTTTCCTGGAGTCTATAGAGGAAGCAAGGCATGAAGGATTTTGTGGAGGCAAAAGGAAGTTCTTTTAATTATTACATGAAGAGGGCTTTCATAGCTTGTGTTCATGTTGAAGGAAAGGCTGCCATGGAGACAGAGGAAGCAAAGCAGGAGTCACGTGGGCAAGTAGATGTAGGGCAGGAAGTGCTGGATGTGACTGGAATTGGTCTTAGGATCCCCATCAGTCATTATCACAGCAGATGCGAATGACGACCCCATCAGTTCCGGTTCATAGGACCAACCTGGTGGAAATTGCTACAAGATGGCAAGAGACCTGAAGAGAAGGAAGACAATAGGGTTCTGAGTTGTAGAATGTTGAATTCAGAGACCCTTGGTTCTAAATGAGAGTACTGGCCATCCCCAGGATGCACCTTGGAGATCTGTTTTTGTCCTATGTCTCAGATTGTTTATTTATATCAACTGTGTCTCTCCACAGTGCTCAGGAGGCAAAGAGCATGTAGTACAATGCTCAGAACATATTTCAGGCTCAGAATATGTGCACCAACAGCAGCAGTGGAAAAGATGTCGTCTATTCCGAGTCTTGGTTCCGAGGTGGAAGAGCATGGTTGGGATTGAGGAACACGGACACAGACTTGATGGTCAGTGGCGTCGAGGGCTCACCCGTGCGGCAGTCTGCAGGAGGCACGTCGGACGCCAGCATCCACCACCACTCAGCGCTGTGAATTTAGGGTTAGATTTCCTTTACTTTATACACATGACGCTGTGCTAAGGTAACCCTAAGAGAGTTTTCCTTCATCCGTCAGTGACCTAACCATCGCCGATGGAGAGATGCAGGCAGGAAGGTTGCCTATAACCGATTCCTATTAAGTAAACCCTTAGATAGCAGAACCATGTTTTTGTTTCAAAATGAACAAGTCTGAGTTACATTGCTGGAAATTTCTGCTCAGGGGCTCCAACTGGGAGGCTGGTGGGAAGGAAGGTAAGGGGCTTCCTGGGACATGGTGATGGACAGAGCTTCAGATTCTCGGAGATGGTCACCTGGACAGTGTTGCCCACGTCTCTGGCCTCAGGATGACCAACATGTCAGACGCAGGCCGTCTACCCCATGACACTTTAGAAGGAATGCACCAGTCTGTAGAGCAGTCCTCGGTACTGGGCAGGCCACACTGCAGGAAGGGTAAAAATCACTTCTTCAAGTTCTGCGGCCAGTTCCATCGGGAATTTTAAATAGAAGAAAAAGAATAAAATAATGCCAGGTGACATTTCTTTCACACAAGACAGATTCCCTTATGGTTGAAGACATCCTCCACATTTTAAAAAAATTTTTACCAAAAATCCTTATATCTCCCTCAATTTTCTTTCCATTCCTTTAAATGTGACTGGGTAAAAATCATTTTGGAGGACCCCATCCTATTCTGCCATTTTACTTAATTTTGTGTGTGTCTTCAGATCCATACGTGACCACACATTCATGCATGTTCCCGTGGGTCTTGTCACGCCTCCCAGTGGTACCCGTCACCTCACAAACCTTCTGAGCAAAGCTATGCAAGATGGATTGCAGGGGAAATATTGTGGCCGGCCAGCATAACATAAAGATTGCCACTGCGTTTGAATGCAGTGTAAAAAAAAAAAAAAAAAATAGAGACATTGAAGAACATTTCTGGTTACTATAGCAACCAGAGTGCATTTTTTTCACTATTTAGAGATCATACATTATTAGAATTGAGTAAACATATTTCCATTTTTATATATCCAAATTAATAATAATTTCCAGCTAATATTTTCTCCTTCCTTGCTTCCATCATGCAAAAGAAAATGAAACTAGTTTTAAAAAATTAAATGAGTCTTTAAATTACCAAAAAAAAAAAAAAGAAAAACAAAAGGAAAAGTAGCTTTCACATATTGTTTTCACTACAAAATGTAGCCAATATTGTAAGTTTTTTTCTGCTGCATAGAGAGTGGAGGCTATAAAAGTTGTGAGTGTTTTCCAACCCAAGACTCTCTCCTGCCAAATCCTTACCACTCAGTTCCAAAGAAAGGGAATCCAGGAATTCAGGTTTGGGGAGCCTACAGAAACAGGGTTCTGGGAAGGGGCGATGGTGTGGCAGCAAGCAGGCCCCTTCTGGACCTTTGGGGGGGGGGGGGCGGTCCCAGCAGCGAGACCACTTGAGGCTCAGGGTCCTGGATTAGACCCAAGCTCTGGCTCTTGAGGTCTCCCCCATCAACTGCAAGATTAGATTCACGGACATTTTGACCTCAGAAGGTTGTAACATAGATTAAGTGAGATTAACGCACATAAATTTGCCAACACCGGGCATGGAACTCAGTGAGGGCTCGGCAGATGTTGTTTTATGTGTCGCTCAATTTTTTCAAGAAACCATAAGTTTCCCCCAAATGGGTAGCTTAATGCCAGGTCACACCTTCCCAAATTAATGCAATAAACACCCTCACAATGCTTACTCCTTCACAAGGTGAGGCCATATCGTGAGCAAAAGCATGAGAACATGCTAGGTGATGGCTGAGTATCGGAAGCGAACCTGCCAGTCCTCACTGAACTGACCCCCAAGTAAGTGCTGTAGCACAGGCGTTCCCGGAAGTGCGAACCAGGCAGACCGCCCCACGGCCCTTGGGTTGTTCATGTGGTTTGGGGGATCTGCTCCCCGCACTCCTTCATTGTCCCCCCATGGTGCAGACACTTGCCCAGCCCCGGCACCTGTCCTGACTGGCCTTGCGACAGACTTGCCGCTCCTTGTTCTGCTTCTAGCACAGAGTGGAAACTGTGTGGGGGAGAAAAGACCCAGCTGTACTCTCTCTCAAGGCAAGCACTGCTACGTGCATCCAGAAAGAAACGGGCCATACAGGGAACTTCAGGTGGGAGACACCATCTAGAGTGGAAGAATTACATCTGACTGCACCCCGAAGAATGGGTAGGAGTGCTGTGTGGCGCAAATGGGGTCAAGGAGGACACAGCAAGAAGGAAAGGGATGTGGAAGCACACTGACCAGGTTCCTGGCCCTTCATTCTTGAGGCGTGTCCCCTGATGGGACAACAGGTGCTGGCTGGGAGCAGGTGCAAGTCCCCTACCCACATTCCATACTCTAATAAAGTGAACTTTGAAAGCATCTCCATGATGCAAATATTACAGCATTCCCGCTGACTCATATGCCCATCCTTACATTTTCTTAAACCTACATTTATCCTTCCCGATAGTTTAAATTAGGAAGAATGGCGCAGAGAAGGAGATACTTAGGCAATCCCATAAATCAACTCTTTAACTTTCACCAGATATATTTTGATATCATTTTGGAACAGTTAGGGGACTTTAGATATCATTTCACTGTGAGACATGAGTGTGAGAGAACGTGAGGTCACATGGCCCAGAGGCTTGCGTGTCCACACCTGGTGCACGGTCACTTTGAGTTCTGGCGATGTACAGGCAGTTACAACCCACAGAAGCTGAGGTCTCTCCTTCATTGGTTTGCAAATCACCCAAATTTTGAACCCACAGTACACTGGATAGAAAGCAAGACTTGAAACAAAACGTTGCCACTCTGTATTTGTATTGCCTCCTAAGTTTTTGTTTGGCTTTACCAAGAATCTGACAATCTTTTCTTAAATGTCTGAGATATTTTTATAAAGGATATAGAGTGTTGGGATTTCCACTGGACCAACACCGGAAGGCAGGCCCCTTATGCATTCTCACTGAATGAATAAACCCACATGAATCACTCAAATCACACTGTGCCTCAGTCCCAAAATATAGAAAGGCAGAGTTTTGAATGAGCTCTCTGTATCTTAGGAGTATATGTTTTTTGATATGTTTTAAAAGGTGTTTTCTTTTATCTGTAGTTTACCGTAATTGACCATACACTCAAATCCTTAAGAACGACGTAGGACAGTCAGCATTTATAATCAGAAGAAACTGCAAGTTCTCAACATCCTTTAAAATGATGTCCCCTGAAAACAGATCTCACAAGAATGTGAATTTTACTGGATAGGAAAAATGTTACTGCTAAGTCTTCACATAGGGGGAAAATAAGACTGTATAAAATATAAATGTCATCTCAAGAATGTACCTGATGTTTAAAAACAGATCACATTCTAGATTAAGACAAGAGGGAGACAGATAAGATTCTGCTTAGAAAGGCTTCTGCCCTGAAGGCCCGTATGGGAGTTAGAAACAAGACATGGCATTAATTATGGACAACTGTACACGTTCAAACCACCCTATGGATTTCTGTGTAATTGATCTTTGATCTGAGACGATGATGGACACTTCTAACCTTATAGGAGTGTTCTTTTTTCCATAAAATAAGGATGGAGGCAGTCGGATTATATTGTAACAAAACTATCATTATTAAAATTAACGAATAGAAAGAGATACAGATTGGTGATGACATCAGACACATGCATTCAAAATCATCCACTTTATTTCACAAAGGACAGAAAGAAATTTGCATAACCTGGGAGGGAATACAATTCTTTATCATCAATAACAAAGTTATGCCAGGCAGAGGAGAAGGGGGTGAATGCTTCCTGCGGGCATGTGGCTGATGAGATCTAGTTCTAGAGCCTGCACACTTTGGATGCACATGAGATAATGTTATGTCCTTGTAAAGCCTTCCACCAGCTGTAACACATCATGATTTCAGTACCTGCGGTGCAGAAAACACCTTCCGTCCATTTTCCATATAAAATTGTACTGTCAAATGCATTAAGCTAAAAGTCTCTACCCTGAAATTCTAATCTCCTTAATAACTCATTGGATTTTCCTTTTTGTACTGATTTTGGTAGATTCAAGATGGCTGGAAATTCTTTGCTACATCTTCCCCCAGGAAGAGAGGTCCGATTTTCCTCCCCTTGAGCTGGGGTCAGCCTTAATGCTTTTTCTCTGACAATTGACTATGGGAGACAAGAGATCCCAGGACTCCCAAGGCCAGGTCATGTGCAACCTATCTGTCCCTCCAGGCGTCGGGGCAGTGAAGTTCTATGTAAGTTCAACTGGAAACAACCATGTTATGAGAAAGTGTAAAGAATTCACTGGCACCAGATACGTGAGTGAAAAAGTCAATGTTTTAAGCATCCATTTGAAGAGACCGGACGTATGCAAAGACTCATGAAATCGGCACCACCACCAACATAAATAACAGACACATCCATGACCTTGGAAAGTGTCTTTTGCCTCTTTGTTTATGGTAAGTACTCTGAAAATGAGACCTACCTTCCTCGCCAAAGTTTAGGGTATAATACCACGTTGCTATAGATACCGTGCTTTAGGGCCGATCTGGGATTCATTCATCTTGCAAAACTGAAAGTTTCTACTTTTGAACAACATCGCTTTATTCCCCTCGCCCCTTGTCCTCAAGCGCCCTTCTCTCTGCTTCTCCGAGGTGACTATTTTAGATTCCGCATGTAAGGGGGGTCATGCAGTGTTTGTCCCCTGACCGGTTTATCTCACTGAGCATAAGGTAGTCCGGGCTCATCCATGTTCTCGCAACTGGTAGAATTTCCCTCTTTATTGTGCGCATAAACCACATTGTCTTTATCCACACATCTGTTGATGGACATTTGGGTTGTTTCCGTATCATGGCTTTTAGGATTAGTGAACGATTCTGAAGTGGAATTGCTGGACCAGGTAGTTCCATTTTTAATTTTTTCAAAATTAAAATTTAATCTATTTTTAATATTTTCTAAAAATTAAGAGGAACTTCCATAATGTTTGCCATCATAGCTACACCATTTTTTAAAAAATCCCCACCAAGAGCCCATGAGCTAAACACCGAGATATGCAAACCCAAACCACAAAGAAAAAAAGAAACGTGAAAAAATCACAAAGAAGCCATGTAAGCGTTCCAGACGCAATTGGTGCAACGCGGGAAGCAGCTTACGGAGAAGCGGCCAGGGGCCCACGAAAGGGAATATTTACTTACCTCCCTAATCACCGCAATTCTGTTTCTCAGCTGTAATTTCTTGTAAAGTTTTTTTTTTCTTTGTTTAATTATTTTTGAGAGAGACAGACAGACAGGGAGAGAGCACAAGCGAGAGAGAGGCAGAGGGAAAGGGAGAGAGAGAATCCCAAGCAGGCTCCAAGCTGTCAGCACAGAGCCTGATGTGGGGCTCGATCTCACAAACCATGAGATCATGACCTGAGCTGAAATCAAAAGTCAGACACTCAACCGACTGAGCCCCCCAGGGGCCTCTCAGCCGTGACCATTTTCACATCGCCACCCCTCTTGTTCTACTGTGCTGTGGACCCTTCGGTGCAAAGCGTCATGGTAAAGACCACTGACATATTCAGAGGGAATCACTACTACTTACTATCAGTGAAAAACCACAATTTCTCTTCAGGTCACACTCCAAACTGTCGAAAGCCTGTCTAAGTAGAAGGCAGCTCAATACCCAAAATGTATTTCTGATCACAGTCAATTAAAAGGCCTGTCTTCAGGCTGCCTGGTGCTTTCCTTAATCATATGAATTTGTTTTTAAGAATTTAGTTCCCTTCGCCTTCTCTTGAATTCCTAGATGCTATTTTCACAGAATCCCAACGTATTAATTTTCTGTTTGTAACACATAAGCATAAGGAAATGACAGAGTGGCTATGGCGTCTTCACTTTATTTCCGGCGACCACAGGCATTTGTTTCAGGTGGAGCTGCTGCGTGTGGTAACCATGGGGAACATATTTGGAAAGGAAAGGAGAGAAAGGTTTAAATAATAAGAATTAAAACCCCGTCTTATGGCGTCAGTTGAAAGTGTGCCGGTTGTTTACACGAATTAGAATACTTTCATACAGAATCTTAAAGACAGAAACTTTGATATAAACGCACACATCTCTCAGAGGGAAGGGTCAGTTTTACAATAAACTAAATATACTGCCAATTTAAAGGAGCTTTTGAAATATTTGGAGCAAAAAGTCAGTGAAATGTCTCCCAGAAAAAGCCAAGCTGCTCTCTGGTGTAACAAGTCCGCCATCTACTGATCAGTGGGGCCGCTCTTCCTGTTTTAATGACGGGGATTTCTGAATGTCAACATATCTGCATCTGAAATAGTCAGATCAGTAATTTAAAGCAAAACCACTTTGTGGCAGGTTTTCCAAGCAACACCGTTTGGAACAGAGCGTGAGGCGGCACCAGCCCTGCTCCTTCCTGTCTGGTCAGGAGACGTGGTCCAGGATGGTGGGGTGTGTCTGGTACCTAAACACAAGTACAAGCAGGCGTGTTGTTAGGTTCTCCCGGGTCTCCAGGGCTTCCGGAAGTATCCTGGCCACACTTGATTTCCATCACAACTTCCCTGCTAACCCTACACGCATCCTCAACTTCTCCATCCAGATGCACTTGCTTTCAGGCCGTGCAATGGATATTTTCAAGATCTGTCTAGTGTTGCTATCTTGGAAGAGTGCAAGCCAGACACTAGGAGTAAGTCTCACATGGAAAAAGAAAGGCACAGACGAAATACTCAGGTGCTCGAAGCAGGACACCACGCGCTGGTTTGGTGATGAATTGTGGTTACACTCGGCCGTAAAGTCTGAGCGCAGGGCCTACATGTGAGCCCTGCCTCTGAGTGTATATTCTGAGTAGTAAACATTAGGAGAGAGAACATAAAGTGGCCACGAATTAAAGTCTAATTTCTTATTGCTTAATAAAAACAAATATTTGGTCATTCATTCATTTGAAAAACCTTCTCAAAACACCATAACGTCTGATCCTCGTAACCGCGCTGCCCGACACGGATGCGCAGATACCCATGTCTCATTTCCTAGTTGTACACGTTGAGTGTGTGAAAATTAACCTGACCGTCGAGGGGCGTGTGAGCCTCGTGATGTCCGCAGCAGGCCAGAACCTCTGCCTGATCGATGGCACGCAACCCTGTGTACCGCAGACTGGATGGCACCCCAGAGGGTTAAATCTCACAGGGTATACTGCGTGCTTTGGATTTCTTTAACAACTTTTGAAAATTAGAAGTCAAATGTCTGCCTCTCTGGAACCCGTCATAGGATAAGAGATTTCATATCTATTGGAAATTAGATTGGAAATTAATTCACAAGAAAAGCTGGTTTCCAAAAGGAAAAACTGTGGCCGCTATACATATGCAGATCCTTCAGGGGTCCCAGTTCCTTAGGGGAAAAGAAGGCATTTTATTTTACAATGAAATTTCAAATTAGCAGGTGCTGGTGTGAAAAACAAATGTTAATTTTTCTTTGAGAGGAACTAGAATTAATTTGCAAGTCTTATGATTATTCTAAAATCATTTTATTTCTATCCAAAAGTGTTCCTAAGAAGACATACTTGAAAACAATACATGGGTCCTAAGTTTCAGAAGACTTCCCAGAAATGATTATTGGTATAAAATGTCTATTGGTGTCTTTCTTTGGTTTTGTCCACATTTTCCCCTCTCTAGTCTGGTAAGCCATTTTACTCAACATTTATTCATCATTCCAAATCATGTCTACTCGGAAGCATTGGGACCAAAGAACGCCAAGAGAAAACAATCAGTCATTTCCACAGAGGAGCCTGGGGAGAAGTCAAGACACGTGTGGACCGGAGAGGACACGCCATCAATGCTGTGGTTGCCAATTTAGCCATTTTCCATTCTGTGTAGTCAGACTTCCTTTAACAAAGACTAACAGATTTGATATTTTTGGATGCATGTGGCATATTCTGGAATCAAAATACCTTATGGAGAAATCTGCCTCTGCCAAAGCTAACTATTTGACTTTACCAATGTATTTACATGCTCTGCCCCAATGTTCTCTTGTGTGCAATGAAATGATAGCTCTGGCCAGCCTGTGTGGTTGGCAAAAAGCTTAGGCGGTAAATGTGAGAGGTACTGAAAACAGTGTCTGACTCGTAGACCAAGGGAATTCTTGTTTTATAACTGTTATTATTGTTCGTTTGGGGCTTATGTCAATTGTCTTACGCTTGAAACCTTAATTTCATAGGGTTGAAACAATTTGAGTATTCTCCTTGGTAGTGTCTTTTGGACTCGGTAAAATCTAAAACACCAGGGTGTGTATGTCCCAGAGCACATTAAGGGGATAAAGCAGGTAGGTGAAATCAAGACAGGCTCCCAGCACTAGGCCAGGCTCCCCGCCCCCCCCCAGGCGCAGCTGGGAAGACCTGTTCAGTGAGTCCCCAGGAGGTGACTCTGAGCACAAAAGCCCCACCTTGCAGGGGCTCCAATGCACCTTTCCCACCAACGTCTACGCCCTCAACTTGTTTTCGAATGCAAAAATGTAGTGCAGTAATGGTGATTCTCACAGATCCCAACACATCAGAATATTAGAGTAGGAAAGGAAGACACAGACTGGCCCCAGCTCTTCTGGAAGAGAGGCGGTATGGTCCCCAGCAACTAGACCTCCTTTCTAGGCCTCAGTTATCTAATACGAAAAACACAAGGACTGATTTGATGGTGTGGATTCGTTCCCAAATAAACTATCAATACAGGCACATTTTATTTTCAAGATGAATCATCATTCTAAATTTTCTGGAGTGGCAAGAAAAAAAGAAAGCACTGGAAAATCCACGTTCTAACACGGAATCTGCACACATTCTCTTTTCCCTCCCTTTACATCTATGCATGCACTCATCTATGCATGCCCAGTCTCTGGAACTGACCTCACAGTCCCAACCCAGAAATTAATGTGCTGATGAATAAATATTAGAAGTGGAGACGGGTAACTTGTTTTACAAAGTAGGCATTTTGTTTGCCTTCGCTCTTTTCTTCACAAGTCTGTTGTTTCTTCGTGCGCACCATGTTCTCCAGTGTTCCCAGAGAAGACAGCATTAACTCCCCCCAAAAAAAGGGCATCTGTTTCCAGGGTAAATCTCTCACCGTGTACACACGTAGCACCTAGGATGCAATAATGGAGGCAGCCACGCTGGCACTGGGCTGCGTTTCGTCTTATTGTGACAAGGTTCGGAAGATCAGCACTCATCAGAATCTTATTTTCCTCCTAATTCCAGCACCCTTTGTATCTAGTGTGAAAATTATATTGTGCAACTTCATCAAAAGAACCACGAATAACAGTAGGAGCTGGCTCGCCATAAAAAAATAAGTTCTCTCTCTTTCCCTCCCTCCT
Organism: Helogale parvula; assembly: GCA_004023845.1. Lineage (NCBI taxonomy): Eukaryota > Metazoa > Chordata > Mammalia > Carnivora > Herpestidae > Helogale > Helogale parvula. The sequence continues at coordinate 175,449 of PJEM01001848.1, forward strand.
TTCCTTTCATTAGCTCAGTAGGTCAAAGCCATCAATAAAGTCTTTTCTCCACCCAGATAAATGAATGGCTTTATTTACACCTGACAAGAAACTGCAAGGCACCAAATACCATCCCCTTCAGCTGGGAAGTGTTGGTCCAATGTGACCCCTTCCCGGTGCAGGGCAGGCTTCCGAGGGAGAAGCAGCTGGTCAGTCAGGGGCGGGGTCTGAACGGCAGGAAGTGCTCTCAGGAAACCTGTCCAGAGAATCGTCCCTCGAATTGCCTGGACGCTGTGCTCCTGCTCCTGCCACACCAGCTCAGCGTCTGAACATATCCCCCCAAGTGCGTATCCTGCTCAGAGCTATTCTGGAAGACATCCCGTGTGGTTTGCGTCTCTGAAGACGCAGTGGCATCCCCGGAGCGCCGTGCGACCCTGAGGGGCCGTGTTTGGAACACCCTTTCTTGTGCGGTGCCTGTCCCTTTCCCTGCCCAGTCTCCGGGCGTGCCGATCGTGAGGAGAGTAGGGATGATGGTGAGCATGAAGACGGGGGTCCTGGCTGATTTGTAGGAGGCCTCGTTGTAGTCTGCTTTATGCTCTATTTGGGTTACATTTGCTGCAAGTATCTTCTGCCCTGCCCTTACGTTTTTAATTCTTGAGTGGTGCCTTTTGATAAAGAGAAGGTATTCATTACAATGCTGTCCAGTCAGTCTTTTCCTGTAGGATCAGATAGGACACTGACCAGTTATCAAAATAGAAGTCATCGTCTGCCTGATGTGGATAGTTTCAGAATAAGAACAAGGACTAAGGGCATCTGAGAACAACTCTCATCTGATTTCCCCCCAAAGGGCTGGCAGAGGAAGTGTGTGCAACCAGGGGGAGGGCTGGCAGGTGCCGGGCAGGGGCGGGGAGAGGCTGGGGTAACTGAACTGAGCCTGAATGCACAGGGTCAGTATGGTGCTGGGGCCAGAGACCACAGCACAGAGACCACAGGATAGAAAAACATCCTTTGATGTGCAGAATATGCACCCAAAACCCTGTGACTGTGCTTCGGTGTTTCTAACCCACTCTGAGCCTCCACTTCCTGGAGTAGAAAATACAGGTCATGGCGATAAGCAAAATCACTGATTGGACCTGACCGTCTCTCCCAGCACATGCGAGACAACATCTCTCCTTGCACAGGCGGGATAGGGCACAGATGTTCAAAGAACAAGGGGAAGGTGAAAACAAATGTTAAGTATCATGAAACAAGATAAAGGAACGTAATAGAAATTGAAATAAAACTGACAGATTATTGAAGTATTTCTTCAGGTTAGAAATTACTCCTTGAAGGGGCATCTGGGTGGTTCAGTCAGTTAAACGTCTGCCTCTTGATCTTAGCTCAGGTCATGATCTCGTGGTTCGTGAGTTCGAGTCCTGCATCGGGCTGTGCTGACACCGCATGGGATTCTGTCTCTCCCTCTCTCTACCTCTCTCTCTCAAAATAAATACATAAACTTAAAAAAAAGAAATTTCCCCCTTGAGCTATTGAACAATGACAATAGCATCTTCATAAGACAAAAGGTGCGCCAATGTATGCCATGGAAAACAATCCCCGCCACCGTCCTGTGGGCAGGGCATGGCAGCTTGCATGGCCAAGCCAAAGCCCCGGACCATGGCTGGTTTGCTGGCTGGGAATTAATGCTTTTTCTGATGTGAGAAAAAAAGATAGAAAATTAAAAATCCACTTGTAGGCATATTTTCATTTGAGATACAAAGACCAGTGGAATCTTCCAGAATCATCATTTTAAATGAAATAACACTAAAAAAGTAGCATTTCAATTATTACACTTCACCAAAAGCCGAAACATGAGAATGGAGATGGGGTCTCAGAGGAAAAGCAAGTCCTCTTCGTGGTCAGTACCGGGGGCTCTGATGGTCAGTACGGGGGGACTTGGCCCAGCCCACCAGCTCCTAGCAACAGGCATCCTGGCATATTTGATTCCTCCAATATCCCTTACCCAAGGCGCACCAGCTGTCAAGTATTTGCCAACTAATTGGTCATGGCAAACAGAATGCGTTCTGCTGGTAAGCCCTTCACTTTTGTGATGCAGAGTAAACTTGGGAGCGCAAGCCTGTCCCCGGAGCTCACCACTACATACACTATTTCTCTTGCCAGATTCAATTCTCGTCATTTATGCTCTGACTCCTCTAACCTTCGTGTCTTCACTCCGACTTCCTCCTGTAGAAACCTTCCTCCTCCATCTGTGCCTGTTGAGGTGTGTCCTGCCCTAGCATCTCTGTCAAACGCAACCCTTCCGCTGCACGTCAAGGTCTCCCAGCTGTCCCCGCAGCCCTTCACCGGACACCCAGGTCCAGGGTCAGCCCTGCCGACGGTTCTGCAGCACTCAGCTGAGGGTCAACACGCTGGGAGACAGGGACGAGGCTGAGTTCGTGCGGGGTGCTGTTTATGAGGAATCATCAACAGGAGGCAGGACTAGCTGGAGAAAGCCGTGGTCAATGCAACCAGAGCTCCGGAGAGAACAATGGCATCAGGGTGTGCCACGCAGGGACCCAGCTCTGAGGTGACGGAGTCCAACTAGAAGCCCCCCTGGTTACCCTCTTCCTCAGGCCGCTGATGGTCCGCTCTCTGGAATCAGACAGGAGATGGAGGGTTGGCGCACATGTACACAGCACATGGGAGGAGGCAGGAAGGAGCTTGGGCAGAAGGAGACTGTGAACACAAGCCATACAAAGGCTCCACTAACCCAGTTGACACCTATGGGGATGGTCCTGCCCACCTGCTGGCCCACCGGCCCAAAATGGCAGGCAAGGACGTCCCCACTTCACCTGGTCCTGTAGATGGGCTTCTCTGGAATTGCCGACACAAAACAGATCTCTAAAGAAGAGCCCAACTCCGAAGGAGCAGAGACCTGGGCTCTTTCTGTTGAACGCCCTCCCCAGCAGGACCTCCTGTCCTCCCTTTGAAAGGAGAACTGGGCTGCCTATCTTCATGTCTAGTCCATACTTGGATGGCATTTCTCATGCACTCAAGGCTGTCTTCGTTTGATCAAGTCCTTGGAGGAAAGCTGCAACGTCTGTTGTCTCTTTTTATCTCAAGAGAACTTAGTGCAATGGCTTGTATACTCGCTGTGCGCATAGTGTGTTCTGTGCGGCTTTTGTATCTGTGATCTCACTAAATCCTCACGCAGTCCCAGCTAGTAGGTGGTACTATCCCCCCAAAATCACAGGTGAGGACTGGGCATCCCAGGGTTTTGCAGGGTTAGGTCACGCGTCCTAATAAGAAAGCCACTGGGTGGTAGAGCTGGTTTTGAGATGAATAAGTCTGACTTCAAAGCACATATACTAAACTACATCACATTGCCTAGTGTACATGTAAGAACTCATTATATTTGCATTGCATGCATGAATGGAATAAAGAAAAAATGTTTTTATTCAACGTTGATGGTGATACAAAGCTAAGGTACATGTCCCAAAATTATTAACTCTAATAATCCTGTCAATATGGTCCAAGATTTTCCAAATCCCCATATGTACCTACAGTCTCTCCAAAATGAGTGCATGTGGAAGTGTGTAGATTCAGTTAGAGACTGAAGGCACGGTAATGACCCATATACATGACATCTGAAGTCCTGGAAGTGTGAAATATTTAAGTCAAGTATAAGAGACTTTATGCTTAGAGGAAACATATCTTTTCTATATTAAAGATCTTCTAACGAATATCCAGTGACAGTAACTCACACTGAAAGATGCTTCACTTTGAATTCTGTGACCATGCCAGGGAAATAAGGAAAAAGTTGACGTATCTGACTATGAATCCAGCAAGAGCATATGTTTTCATTATGAATGGTGAAAACATGTGATTTCTCCATACTCGTCAGTCACTCTGACAGAATACTAGTTACTCAACTCCTGCAGTGAAATTGTTTAGACCATAAAAAGTTTCTCAGTTTCAGAGGCCCAAAGAGCTTTTGAAAGTTGAAGCTTAATTATTAAAGCCACATAAGCAATTGAAAATGAGATATGCCTTTATTTTTTAAAGGTAAGGTCATATTGCTTGATTAGATTTTATCTAAAGTGGTTTTCGAGGACTTTTTCTTATTAAAAAAATTAAACATTCCAAAAATAGAGATAATAATATGTTAAATTCCATATGCCCATTATCTAGATTAAACAATTATCAATTCATGCCCAGTTTTATTTCATTTGCAATTCTATCCTGTATCCATTTTTGCCTCCATGCCCTCCCCCCTATAGACTTCCTGGAGTAAATTTCAAACCTTATATAATTTCATCCACATGAAATTCAGTATGGCTATTGTAGAAAGTGCCGCTATGAACATTGGGGTACATGTGCCCCTATGCATCAGCACTTCTGTATCCCCTGGGTAAATCCCTAGCAGCACTGGGTGTTATATGGAAACCAATTTGACAATAAACTATTAAAAAAAAAAGAAATTCAGTATGTACATCTAAAATATAAAACTCATTTTAAAGATAAACACAGCACCATTATTCTACCTAAATATAACAGTATCTTCATAATATCACTAAATATCCAATCAATTTCCAAATATCTTTATTGTATCATAATCTTCTAATGGTACACTTACATATAGCTGGAGCAAAATCAGATACATACATCATGCTTACTGATATTTCTCTTTTAATATATAGGTCAGTCACCTCCCTGGCACTTTAATTTTGGACAATGTCTTTTAGTCTAGATTTTGTAGATTGGATTCCAATGACTCTGTTGACCCTATTTCCTCCAACTCATTATTTCCTTTAAAATGTTAGCTGAATCAAGAAGCTTGATGAGTTTCCGTTATTTTGGCATGAACACTTACCTCATAGGTCATGGGGCCTCAGAGTCCTCGTAATATCTAGTTGTCTTTTTTTGAGTTTTTATCTGTCATTTGTATTATTACCTAGAACCCAGATTTCAGAAAGTGTTGCAACATGGTAATATATGAGTTTATCATTTCTTTAAAAAAAATTCCTAGCTGAGTATTTCTCTAGAGAAGCTTCTCCCCTCTGCAGCGGGTTGAATAATGGCCACCACAAAATGTGGGTCCACGTCTGGACCCCTGGAAATTGTGAATATGACGGGTTATCTGAGTGAGTCTTACACCCAGTGACAAGTGACTTTATAAGAGACACGCAGAGGAACCAGAGGGGGAAGAAAGGAAGGCCATGTGACTGAGGCAGAGACTGAGTGATGTGGCCATTAGCTGAGGGATGCCTGGAGCCGCCAAAGGCTAGAGGACAAGGACGGATCTTGGACTGTTTCTTCAGCGGAAACATGCCCAGCCAATGGACACGTTGGTTTTGAACTTCTGACTTCTAGAACTAAGAGACAATAAATCTGTACCATTTAAGCTACTCAGTTTGTGACACTTTGCCACAGTAGCCCTGGGATGCCAGTACCCCATCATTTGGTTAAACTGAGCCTCCATATGTATTGGGAAACCAGTATAAATGTTTGATATTCTTTTTTAATATTTTAAAAAATAGCAATGACAAATTAAATTCCTAGTGTCATCTAAAGATAGTAAATTGGGATTTTTCTCTCCTTTCAATTTTTTTTGAGAACTTAAACTCATGATTTAAACATATTTAGTGTGTTTCAATCCTTTGATGCTATGATCCTTATTGGTTCTGAAATGGTCCCTTCTGTGACTCCTCTAAGTCCCAGGTAGTATCTTCTGAATCCGTTTGACAAGTCTCTGGTATCTCCCAGAGCGCGCTTGCTTCCTGAGAAGGTAAGATGTTCTAGGCTCCTCTAATGCATTTCATCTCCCAGAAGTGGAATCAGCTATTTCTCCTCCGATATGTCTGGGTATTTATCGAATTACAAAGAAGAGTGGCAAATCTTATTGTGATTCCAATAACACTTTCACTAATGTCAACTTGCTGAAAATAAAAACCAGCTGTTAGTTTTAAATACAAAATCATTTTTAACCAACTGATATGCCCAAAACATATCCTTACCCCTTCTTTGTCCTCACTCCATTCTTGACCCGCTCTTACCGTGAGGGAAGACAGAGTGCTCGGCTGTGGAGTGAGGGTTTGGATTCCACACACAAATTTGTAATAAAGATAAAAGTGGGAAGTTTTAATAGATTGCAGTAGAGGCAACATAGAGACGGCTGCCTTGACAAATTACCATCAAAAACAGAAGATATGAGAACAATATCAGTCTCGAAACTAGACAAACTGAAGTCACGACTGGATTAGAATAAAAGTGATGGGAATGACAGAGGCCGAGAGAACAAAGGAAGAGCTAAGGGTAAAAACGTGTGCCTCGCGGCTTAGGTGACGCAGAGCGAGGACATATAGTCACAAACGTGGTGGCCACACCAAGACCTCTCTCTAAAGTCAAACCACAAGTAATGATTATTTTAACTACTCACTCAGCTACAGAATTCTCTCAAATTTCACAAGCTTTTCCATTAATGTCCCTGCCCAGGACCCATCTGGGATGCCATATGACATCCAGTCTTCATGTCTTCTCCGTGAAGAATGGGACTGTGAGTCTCTGTGGCTGTTGTATTTATTTCATGACCTTGAGAGTTTGAAGGAGCCCTGGCAAGGTGTTCTGTAGAGTCCCTCAAATTAGGGTATGTCTGATTAGACGTCATGATTAGGCTGAAGTTATTGGTCAGTTTTGGTTTTTGAAAGAATCCCGCAGCCACGAAATGCCCTTCTCATCCTGTCACATCCAGTGGTGCATGAGGGTCACACGCGAGCTCCTGTGACAGTCACCTTCACAGCTTGGGTGCCGGTTTCTTACTGCACCTTTCTAGTCTCCAGCCCATGAGCAGCGCCTTGGAGGCCAGCACACCCCTGAGGATGGGCCAAGTATCTACACATCCTATTTTGAATTATTCAGTGAGGCAGATTTTATCTTTTCTCCTCCACGTAGTGATATATTTTTATCAGTGTGGATTCATATCTGTCTGGTTTACACTTTCGGTTTTAATAGAAATGATGTTACTGTTAGTCTGCAAACTGTTCCACCCTTTGTCACTGGGACGTCTTTCAGGCTGTGGCTCCTGTGTCCCTTGGACACCCCCTCCTCCTTGCTCTCTTCACAGCACTTCCCTTTGTCCTGATCTACAAGACGCTCCAGGTTTCCCTTTGTCCCAGGTTTCCTTTGTCCCCACCATGGTGCGTTTCTCAAGGAGACCTGTGCCCTCATTGGGGAAATACTATTTAGACACCAAGATCTGGAGGTGGATCATGGCTACACAGGAGTCATTCTTCCAGGTCCTCTCTCGCCTTCGGTCATTCACTGTGTCCATACTCACATGCAATCCTCCCCACGTACACACACGTACCGACAATTATATACACGTCTGCGCTATACAATACGTATACTATGTATTCTTACATGTACATTCCAGCCCGTGTAGACACGGACATCTGGAACTGTTTCTGTACGTACCCAGCCATCTTTATACGTGTTCTGCAAAGCAAGACCTTGTACCGAGGACTGACTCTGCTCTGGGGTCCCAGGGCTTCTTTTTGCTGCCTTCTCTGTGTGCTCCCTCTCTGGCAGTGGTGACAAACCTGGCCCCACTCGTTTACTTTTTTGTTAAATCCCAGCAAATTGATAAATTGATAAAGTGGTAATGACCTTTTAAAATGTGTGTGTGTGTGTGTGTGTCTGTGTCTGTGTCTGTGTGTGTGTTGGGATACCTAGGCAACTCAGGTGGTTAAGCATCTGACTTCGGCTCAGGTCATGATCTCACAGTTCACGGGTTCGAGCCCCGCGTCAGGCTCTGAGCTGTCAGCTCCTGCTTCGGATTCTGTGTGTGTGTCTCTTTCTCTCTGCCCTTTTCTTTCTCATGCTCTCTCTGTCTCTCTCTCAAAAATAAATGAACATTTTTTAAAAACTTGTTAAATAAATAAAATATGTGTTGACTACCTTATACTTAATTTAATGATTATTCGTTTATTTGTATTTTATGGATAGCTTCTTGAATCAATTTGGATAATTATACTTTTGTAGAACATTGACTACATTGTCTATTTTTTCACATTTATATGCAAACACATATATGTATATAAAAGAAATTGTAAAGACAATAGTCTACAAAATATAATGATTCAAATTCAGCAACATATCTAATATCTAAATCAAGCAATAACTTAATAACATAGAAAGGTGCTTAAAATATGAAACACCTGTGTCCACCTGTCGCTGTTCCAAGGGAAAACCCAGCATAGAACCAGCAGCTGCCACTACGCTCACTTGCTCGCTCACAGTCGTCGAGGTGAGAAGCCTCAGGGGGGTGACCGGCTTAGATGTGAAGAGCACCCCAGGGTCAAGGCGGGAGGCTGGCCGGGCCCCACCCCGGAGTGGAAGACTCCAAGTCCACCTCACTCGCATGGAAGGCAGAGCCGGGTCTCCGGATGTGCGCCGAGGTCCCCATTCCCTGCGGTCCATCCCCCTCGACCCAGGCTGCCTCTGTCGTCCACCGACAAGGCCTTGTTGCCTCTCTGCACACCTCAAGGCTGTCTTGTTCCTCCTCCTCCCTGGGCAGGAGGAAACGGCCTGCTGGCGGAGGGCCTCCCTGGGCGGGTCACCACCGCCTGGGCAATCTCGGTGTATCAAGGTCAGCGGACTCAGCCTCTGGTTATATCTGTGACATCCCTTCACGTGAGTACTTGGGAAGATGTTCGATTGAATACCCAGAGAGTAGGATTCCCTGAAAAACAAGAGAGAGACCGAGACTAAAAGGGATAGAAAGAGAACATTTTTGTGGTGTTTTGTTGTTTTGTTAGGTTTCTTTTTTTTTTTTTTCCTTTAAACGGGCTGGTTTTCCAATTTCAAGGAATAGATATAAAAAATAAAAAAGAAATCTTCTCTAATCATCTTTGAGGTCATTATACTCTTGGTACAAAAATTGGGTAAGTGAAGAACAGTGAAGGAAATTATAGGCACTTTCCACATAGAGGTATTCTCAAAAAGAACGAAAGTGACATGAATTCAATAGCGGTTTAAAAGTATGCCCTGACCGAGCAGGGTTTATATCAAGAATGCAGGAATTATTCGACATCAGAGGACTTGTCAATGTAACTCACTACATAACTTATTGAATGATAATAGCCATGTGATCATTTCTCTAAAAGCAAAATAGCATTCAACAATATCCAGGAGGTAGTAGTGGTAATTAAAAAAAATGCAGGCTAAGAATGCCACGGAAGCTTTTCAGCACGATAGAGGAAATTAACAAAAATTAAATTTAGGAAGGAGCCAAGGGGCAACTATCAGTAAATCTCCTTAGCACGGAGTGAGAAGTCCTTACCAGTGCATTAATAGGGGGAAAAGGACTTAAGGATTAATAAAGAAAGGGCAATGTTTCTATTCTCTATCTATCTATATCTATATCTATATCTATATATATATGTCCATATATATCCATATATATATATATATATACATCTGTCTACCTATCTATATATAGGACTGTGTAGACAGTAAGTATTAAAAAATCTACACATCAGAAGACTTGTGTAATCGTGTTCTGCTAGTAATAATAGTCAGTAGAGCTATGAATACGTGTCTCTGTCTGGACGTATATGTTCATTATTTTCTTTTACATAGTGTATGTTCATCAAGTATAACTTTTTTTATTAATTTATTTTTGAGAGACAGAGAGAAACAGCATGAGCTGGAGAGGGTCAGAGAGAGAGGGAGACACAGAATCCAAAGCAGGCTCCAGGCTCTGAGCTGTCAGCACAGAGCCCGACGTGGGGCTGGAACCCACGAACTGTGAGATCATGACCTGAGCTGAAGCCAGTCGCTCAACTGACGGAGCCACCCAGGCGCCCCCATCAAGTATAAGTTTGAGCTGGAAAAAAGATATCCGATCACTCTTAGCAGGAACTAATGAGTCCAAGAGACTGTGACTGCTGCTCACAGCTCTGAAAACTGGGGAATATTTCCAAAAACTGGGCCGTAATTAGTGCCGGTGGTCATGTGCCACAGCCACAGAGAGGATCCAAAGGGATCCAGAATCCTTCTCTGGGATGTGCAGGATCGTACAGGATCCTACGAATTAAATCCAAATGCAGACGCAGTGCAGTGCTCGGCCCGGGTATTGTAGGCACCAGGCTCCGAGCTGCGGTGGCCGTGGGGGGTCTCGGACAGGAGCTGAGAGGCCGGAGAGACGAGGCGTGCCCGTCGCCTTACCTGGGAGCCCGGTGCCCACGAAGCTGCCGTTCCCACACACACCCCGCCGGGTAGAGACAGGACCTCACCACCGTGAGGAGGTCAAAGTGGCATCTGCCGCCTTGCCCATGGTGACTTGCTGGACACTGCAGCTGGCAACATTTGGGCTGACCGAGAGAGTGTCCTTCCGGAAAAGTTTCCCTTGACGGCGGTAATGTCGTTCCCCGTCCTTCGCACTGCTTGCCGTTTGATTGTTGGATAGAGGACGTTAAGCAAAGACCCAGCATTTCACATCAAAGATGACCAAAGTGGAAATACTACGGGACAAAAAGTCAGTATTAGCCACACAATAATAAATGCTCAGAAATAAACCAGACAATGCTAGCACCTTTCTGGTGAGAATTCTAAAAGTGTGTTCTAAAGACATACAAACGAATGTTCATAAGCCAAAATATTCAAAACCAGTATGACAGACATTTTAACACAGGTGTTACAGTAAATAATAGAAGTACAATTGGCAATGAGGGAGTTTACGGGCTGTGAGGAGCTTGTTCGAAAATACATATAGAAATCTTGGGGGGTCCGGATGGCTCAGTCAATTAAGCATCCAACTTCAGCTCAAGTCATGATCCCATGGGTGGTGAGTCCAAGCCCTGAGTCAGGCTCTGTGCTGACAGCTCAGAGCCTGGAGCCTGCTTTCGATTCTATGTCTCCCTCTGTCTCTGTCCCTCCTTACCCCCCCCCCTGAAAAATAAAGATTTAAAACAATTTTTAAATAAATAAATAAAATACACATAGAAATCTGAAGAACCAAAGTCCAAACACTTTCATCACAGAAGCCCACCTGAGGGGAAGCAGACTCAAGTATCTTTATTTAACTGTAAGCAATTGAGACAGAAAGTGGACACAACAGCGAGGCTCAGCCCTCCTGCTGCTGCTCAGCATCTTAGGACCTTGAGGTGTTGGGGCACAGTTTTCAGCAGCCCATGCCTCAGTTTCCCCATCTACACCATGGGGGTTGCAGTGTGCTACAGTCTAGAGCACTGTGAGGCAGCACCAATCAATGCACACACTGGCACATAGTTGGCCCTCGTGATTAGTTTTGTGGCCGGCATAGGTTTGCAAAAATCACTTACTCTCCATAGACCTCAGTTTTCTCTTGAAATGGAATAATAATGTGAACATTAATCTGTTAACTTTTTTTTACAGTTTTACTGAGAAATAATTGACCTACACCCCCAAACAGTAAAACCTCGGTTTGTGAGCATAATTTGTTCTGGAAACATGCTTGTAATCCAAAGCACTTGTATATCAAAGTGAATTCTCTCATAAGAAATAATGAAAACTCAGATGATTTGTCCCACAACCCAAAAACATTCATATAAAAATGATTACAGTATTGGAATATAATATAAAATAATAAAGAGAATACAACATATAAATAAAAATGAACAAATGCACCTGCACTTACCTTTGAAAACCTTCACGGCTGCTGTGAGGGAGAGGGAGGAGGGTTAGTGTGCGGATGACGTTCAAGGTCAGTAACGGAATCACTGCTGTCTATTGGCTCAGTGGAACCTTTCCCTGCATGGGGACCATTGTCTACGCTAGCGCGGATGTTGACTATAGCACAGTTATTAATAAATTTGTCATAGACTGTATTTTGTATAACTGGCAATGAGGCAGCAAAGGGCAACGTCTATGTCTGCAGGAGCCTGACCTGGAATGAAGCCAAGCATTCCTAAGCTCACTCTTGTGTGGAAAAGCAAGAGACTGTCCATAGGTGCTTTGACGTGATAAAAATACACTAGTGTCAGTTGTGGGCACCTTCCAACGTCCTGAAAACTCACTGATTCCTGCCAAACATTGCAGCCTGAGACCCAGCATCCAAGCGTGGGAGATGATTACCCATAATCCCAGTGTGTGTGTGTGTGTGTGTGTGTGTGTGTGAAAGAGAGAGAGAGAACCTTTGGCTCAGCTGTGATCATGTGACATTGGACATCACTCGTTTGTCAGGTTAAGTTTATTAGAAATGTTTGCTTATCTTGTGGAATGCTCGCAGAACAAGTGATGCGCGATCCCACTGTAAGAGGTTACAGTGTGGAGCAGGAAGTTTGATTGGCATGAGCTGTGAAACGATCACCCCAGAGGGTTAGTTGGCATCCGTCACTCATGGAAGTACAATACAAAGACGGTAAAAGTTTCTCCTTGTGATGAGAAGACCGTGATCCACTCTCTCAGTGCCTTTCCTAGACACCGTCCTGGGGGGAGGGGGCTTCAGTCCCCTGCTGTGCATGCCTCCCCCCCCAGGACTTTTTCTCCCGGCTGGGGATTTGTGTGTTTTTACACCTCCCTGCCCTTCCCCTCTGACAATTAAATCTCATGTCTTTTCCTATGAGTTTGAGGATTTATTTTTTTCTTTTTTTTAATTAGATTCCACTTATTAGTTAGGTTATACAATATTTGCCTTTCTTTAACATATCTCATTCAGCACGATGCCTTTTTCTAAATGACATAAATGGAAGGTCTATATATCCTTTGTGGAACTTAACTTCTCAAAAAAGGTCTTCTGTTTTCCTCTTGTTCTTTCTTCTATAAAATGATATTAAAAACCCAGTGCAGCCGTGTGGAATGTGCAGTGAATTAGTAGGTCTCAAGCTCTCATCTGCTGTTCCAGAACTTTCTTTATTGCTTGCCTTGTGTGTCGTTCTCAACACCTGGTTTTGACATGGTCTCCAATGGTCTCTTTTATAAGCGCTGTTCCGTCACAGAAATATCTTGCTAGTTTGTTCACGTTTTAACAAAAGTAGAATAATGGAAGTCAAAACACAAATTTGGGTAACACCAAACAAGTTAGGAAAGTGTAAGACCCTGGTAAAACACGTGTTAATCTGTGCACAATCCTTTACAAAGTGAGTGTATGCACAAGGTGCCAAAGTAGGAAACACAACGAAATGTCTGTGATCATGCCAGTAAAGGGACAATGTTTTGGGGACAGGAATTTTGACAAACTTTTTGATGAACGTGGACAACTTGGGTCCACCATTTAGATTTGAGTATTTATTATAATAACTTTCTGGCAGCTGCAGGAGTGTTTCAAGAAGAGGGGATGCGTTTTACACTTCACACAAAGGCAATATTTGATATTCACACATAAAGAGGCAGAGAATATGGAGCACGTATTAGATCACCTGCTTACACCTCTCTCTTGTCCCTCCCTTCCCGCTCAGTCATCAACATGCTTATAAATTAGGGCACCTGGGTGGCTCAGTAGGCTAAGAGTTCGAATCTTGACATCAGCTCAGGACATGATCTCGCGGCTGTGAGGCTGAGCCCCATTTTGAGTTCTGTGCTGAGTGTGGAAATTGCTTGGGATTGTCCCTTCCTCTCTGCCACCCCCTTCCTCTCAAAAGGAATAAATAAACATTAAAAAACAAAAACACCTTTTTATGAAGTATTGCGGTTTAACCAGCTATGTTCTGAGCCCCATAATAGCCTCCATGAATTCCAGGCACCTGACAGTAACTGTTGTTTTCAGAAATGCTTCCTTAGGAATTTAGAATTAAAACTTAGATCCTGGGGCCCCGGGTGGCTCAGTCAGGGAAGCCCTACACTTCCTGGTGGAACACACAGAAGGCAGTGAGGATGTCTCTCGTGCTTCTATTTAAGAAAAACATATTCTTAAGAAAACCATAGATAAGAATATGGTTTCCTTAAATAGAATATTTCGTTTCCTTTCAACAAAAACATGTGAAACGATTCCTATAGGGAAGCACTTGAATAAAGACCCATGAAAGTAAATGAGACAGTCCTGACTTCAAGGAGTTCACAGCCATAAAGGAAAAATAGTGTCAAGTTCATCCTCCTCTGCACTGTGGTTGACCCCAAAGGGAAATAGAGCAGTGGGCAGGAAGTAGGGGAAAGCCAGAGGGACGGACACGTCAGGAGGTCAGTGCAAAGAAAGACCAAATGCAAACATGGCGTGCCTCTCTCTCTTTGCTCCCTGAGGTAGGGCCTTTCTTTCCCCAGAGAGCAGAGCCCTCTTCCTGTCAACACACAGCAGTCAATAAAAGGCTTACACAAATGCCCCACGCCAAAAAATTCACAACAGGGCAAGAAGAAATAATCACTCTAATTATTAACTACTTATATCTCTAGGGCAAAAACAGAAACCAAAACAAGCCGAGGAGAAGGAGGAGATGATGACGATGACGATGACAATGACAGAGGAGACAAAAGAGGACCTGCATGAGACAATGAAACCAGAGAAATGGAAGCGAGGAACTAAAGCCACACCACTTTTCTAAGTATCCTAACCCTTGGATTAGATTCTCAAACCCCCTAAATAAGACTTAAGATTCAAAAAGGGTAGAGAAATATTCTCCTTTTATCCTGTTCTATGTTCTCCACTGGGGTCCTGTAATAAAAGACAAGTTAGCAAGAGAAAAACAGGTGTATTAACACAAACATCTCATCCACACATGGGAGATACTCAAAAGAGTAACTCAAAGAAGGGGCTTGGAATGTGAGCTTAAATAGCATCTTCAGGTGAAAGAAGGGGAGGAAGTTAGGAAGGGGTGACCAGGAAAAGTGCAGTAAACAAGGGTGAGGAGTGTGATGGGGAGTTAAGCCAGAGCCTTCTCCCAAGATCTGATACAGGGTCCTTCCTCCAGTCCTGGTGCAGGAGACACTCTTCCGGATGGGGATTTCCTTTATATACAACCGTCCCTTAAGAATGGGCCAGTTCTACTGTTTCCAGAGTTTCTCTAGTGTCAGCTGTTGGTCAAAATAATTTTCATGCCAAAGACGGATGCTTAGGGCAGCAGATTCTGGTCTCCTCCATCCTATAATAACAGAGTGTAATACTTATGTGCCCCTTAGTATTTGCCAAAATGCCTTTCTATATTTTACATATATTAACTCACCCACTGCTCACAAAAACCATTGAGTTGAGTTGAATATTACCCACATTTCATAGAAAGGGAAAACCGAGACCCAGAAATACTCATGACTTTGCCCACGATCACAAAGTAGAAGCCGGTCTGCTCTCTGCTTCCTCAACGAGCCTCAGAAGACAGAAAACACAGATCGCAGCCTCGAGGAATGTGTTTGTTCAGCAGTCGCGTAGTACTTCTGGTGCGTCGTGCCTTCTCTGAGACTCACAGCACGGAACACAGGAGTGCTGCCTGGTGTTCGCCTCGGGGGCACTCATAAGGACCAAGGAGCTACCTTAAGACTTCGTAGCCATCCTTCTAAAACGCTCTGCATTTGTTCACGTCATAGCCTGTGGGAAGCCGCAGAAGACAAGATGGCGCCCTGGCGTTCTGCCAGGTCTCGCGATGCCTTTTTCCCTGGGCTGCTGAGTCACGGGATGCTTTTCCCACTGCTTGCTTCCTGCTCCCCCTAGCCTGTTGTAAGTTTCCGTCACGAGCGCTGTTTTGCTCTGAGGCTGCGTGGCATGGGTGCTGCACGTGATCAGCAGCCTTGAGCCAATCCTCTGGGGCCACGTAAGAGGTGGGAGGGGCTAGAGAGTATATAACCCGCTGGGGACTGGGGGAAGGGGGAGAAGAAAACAAGAAGAAGAAGAATAAAGACGGCTCTGCAACGAAGTCCAGTGTCTTGTCCTTCCTTCCCGAGGGCGGGTGTGGGGCGCGACAACAGCCCTGGGAGTTGAAGCAGAGACTGCGTCCAGCCCACGGACAGAATCAGGAGAGGCTGAAAGCACACAGCTACGTAAGAAGAAAAGCTGCAGTTTTGTTTGCATGAGGTCCAGTCTAATTTGGCTGCCACCACTATTGCCTTAGAAAGGGGGGATTCACATTCACCAGCTTCTGGGACTGGCCTAGCAGTGTTCCCCAGGCTCCCACGATCTGAAATGTTAACTTCAGGGAACGGAGTTTCAGATGAAACATAAATACGCAGAGTCCCCCAGATAACAAATTGTGCCTGACCGTTCAAAGGATTATGAAGGAGAAGATTAGGAAAGATCTCTCTGATTGGGCTCAAAAGGGTCTTCGGAGGAGGAAGGAGACGGTATTCGATCTCATGGCCTAATGGTTTAGTGCACGTGTCATGGCTGGTCCCCACCATCGGGAAATGTGAGACTGTGAGGCAACGATCAAGATACTCTAATCCGTGCTCTTCGAACTCCACATAATGACCCGTCATGGGTTTTGAAGTCAATTTGGTGGCCTGTGACCCTCATCTTTATGTGTGACATGGACTAGATTAGACTTTAGAGTACTTTAAACAGCAGAGTTCTCTTGTTTTGAAGTAATTTTTCAATTATATAAACCCCTATGTGTTTATGTATGTGCTTTTGCTTATATGGTTATATGTTTATAATTTCCATATTAATACACAAGGATATATATATATGTATTTGGGATCACAACTGAAATATATTTTATACTGAGAATCAACATGTAAAAAGCTACTTTGGATTTTTTTTTTAACATACTCTAAAGATACAGAATAGGGTCAGTGTATCTTAAACTCTGTACAGCTCAGAGCAATTGTCTGTGAATGACCATCGGTATTCTGGGCGACCACTGGTTGACAATAAAAGACACAACAGATCTGCATTCACACAAATGATCTCGAAAGTTCCTGCCGAGTGAAAGAAGCCAGGCACGACAGAAAACAGACATTTACATGAAATCCTAGAGAAATTAAAACAACCCACAGTGTCCGAAGGCAGATGGCGTTTGCCCGGGAGCTGGAGAAAGGGGTGTGAAGGCCGTACTGGAGGTCACCCTGGCCTCTTTCTTACTGGCACCTGGGGTTATAGAATCGTGTGTTTGTTAAAACTCCATCCCACACCACATGGAACTGTAACATATGCTCAATAAAAGTGATTTTTAAAAAACTGACTATAAAGAGTCTTGAGGTGTCAGTGCATGCCTAATCAATTACCCAAAAGTTTCTTTTTACTCTTTGGTTAAGCAAAGTACTACTTTCTACTGCCTAAGAAAGTAGCCAAAAAGCTAACACCCTTATGAGTGTTATGCCCAAGATTTCAATATCGTCCCCAAAAACCAGAGACCACTGAGGGGACCGAGTCACGCATGCAAAGGCAAAGGGCATTTACTACGGGCTTATAAGCTCAGGCTCACAGACTTCGCCAACGCAGTGGATCCATGCTGAGAGCCCCAAACAAAGGCGGGGCAGGGCCTTTATGGGGTTTTGGGAATGGGGAGTTACAGGAAACTGTGACACGGGTACAGTGACCCAATCATTATCCCATAACATCATTGGCAGTAACTTTAACCATACACATTGTCCAGAGTGTTCGTTACTTTTGGTGGGACCCAATCACATTTAGAGTATTAACCAATTACAGGGTGGACCCAAAACCCAAACGTAGGGTGTAACTAGCCTTAAGCAATAAGTGATCATCTTTAGCTTCTATCTCTAGGCCCGCCCTTGGGAATGTTAAGGGTGTTAGCTGGCCTTTCCTGATTGGGTGTTACAAGGGTGGTCCCTCCTGCCTTGGGCAACATGTGCCCTTCTATTGTCTAATGATTCTGAGAAGCGGACACTTAGGCCTCCAAGGTCAGAGGGAAACTTGAAGCCCTTCATGGAGTCAGTCTGATTCAGACCTGCATCCTTACATGAGCACGATTTGTTTTTTTATAATCGTGGCTTGAAAGTTTATAAGCTCATCATTTCCAGTTCTCTCTGGTGGTTACAAGCCATTCTTATGAGGCTTCTTCTGCCCCTCACTCTTCTGTTTGGAAAAACTTGGGGGGGGTGAGACCCAGGGGCTGATGCAGGTATATCCTTGGGGGGCCCATCAGACTGCCCCTGCCCCTCCCTGGGGGCCCCAGGAGCACATTCTGGGATCTGGGCTGCAGGGCCTTCCCTTCCTGGACCTCCCTGTGTTTGCATTTGGTAACAGGGTTTTGGCTCATTGACCACTTCAATTTCCCTTTGCCCTGCTCACCCCGGGAAGGGGTCACTGGTACTTACTGATGTAAATAATCATATTCATATACCTCTGCTGACACCTGCAGGCTGCATGAACGTTTGGCCTCTTCCTGGGTCACACCAGGTCCCCGCACACACACTGTGCCACCCAGAGCCCCTGCCTTCCCCGTCTCCTCCGGGCCTCCACTCGCTCCCAGACCCATTTTCTGATCAACTCAAGTTCTCCGGACGCTGCTGTTTCGGCCTTCAAGTTCCGTTTCCACTTTTTTGCTTCTGAGGGTCAGGAAACACAAGTAACATAAAAGAATAATGGAGGGCACCTGGGGGGCTCAGTTGGTTAAGCATCGGACTCTGGATTTCAGCTCAGGTCACAATCTCCTGGTTTGTGAGATTGAGCCCCATGTGGGGCTCTGTGCTGACAGCGAGGAGCCTGCTTGGGATTCTCTCTCTGCCTCTCTCTCTGCCCCTTCCACACCTCTTAAAATTAAATAACCATGGCGTGCCCCAGTGACTCAGTTAGGCGTCTGACTTTGGCTCAGGTCACGATCTCATGGTTCATGAGTTTGAGCCCTGAGTAGGGCTCTGTGCTGACAGCTTGGAGCCTGGAGCTGCTTCAGATTCTGCGTCTGCCTCTCTGCTCCTCTCCTGCTCACACTTTGTCTCTCTCTCTCTCAAAAATAAAAAGATTACTAAACAAACATTAAATATTAAAAAAAAGAATAATGGAAACAAAGGGGTCATCCCCTGGCCATTCTGTGTCTCACAGCGGCTGAGGATTTTTGTGCAGCTATAGGGACAGTTTCTCTTGAAATTCGTCTGTTGTGATGTCCCGTGGCGTGAATTTAGCATATAATTTAACCATGCCTCAAGCCACTGCAATTGTTGCATCTCATTACAATGGAATTAAATACATAAACGTGGCATTGAATTTTTCAGACACCACAGGGCATCCGAAGGGGATTGTGCCTGGAAGCCGTCGTGCTGTGTGCAAACCTTTGAGAGACAGGAGAGAACCACGGTCCCCGAGGGATGACACGCCTGCATCTCATCTTGGACATTGGGTCCTCTTGCTACTTGGTACCCAGAGAGCTTCCTATCGGTCATGGACAAAGGGCGGCCACACATCTCATAGGGTGGGGACCAGAGCGAAGCCCCGGCGACTCCGTTCATGGAGTCTATTTTGTTTCTGTAACAAACACATATGGGCCCAGGAGCACATGCCACCTGCAGGCTTTGCTGTAAATGTAGCTCGACAGAAATCAACTTCACAACCTTCTTCTCCTACAAGCCTGTGAGGCAAGCACCCTCCTTACTCCCATTTTACAGGCAGGACAATGGAGGCGTTGGCAAGGTTAAGGGATTTGCCCCAGGATGCGCAGCCAGCAAGTGGCCGAACCAGCATCCCTAGCTGGAGATCCCCGTCTGTGGCCCTGTTGTAACCCATCGAGATCGAACTCACTCAGGAAACAGTCAGATAGAGAGTTTTAGAGAGCTTTACTACAGATTATTTTAGTTCGACCGAAACCTTCCCCCAGAGTGGTGGAAGTACCCAGGGAGCCCCCCGCCGGGCTGGAGCATGGGGTTTTTAAGGGCTTTGAGAGCACATCAATTATTAGTCAGCCAATTACAGGTTATAGCACCTTAGAGTAACCAGTAGTATCTTTACACATACATATGACTTTTGGCAGGAATCTATCGGTTTTAGAGTTATTTGTCTCTGATGAGGTCTGAAATGACCAATCATAGCACAAGGGGAGGGGGGTGCAAGCGGTTTTACAGAAGCAAGAACTTTCACAATAAAAGAGGAGTGGTACCTGGTACAGAGTCCTGTGAAACAAATTTAGCAAGCAAGCCAGCATGTGCAGAAGCAGATTGCGAAGACAATGTGTTAGTCTGGTTTGTTCAAGACTCAAGGTGACAAAGTTGTTACATTTCTTTCCCCCTTCTGCTAGTTTCTGGTTATTGCTAGGGTTCACGAACAGTGGAAACTTTTCGGTTGCCTCACCTCCCACTGTCTATTGTCCTAGATCCCTGGTTAGGGTGGTCTCTAACAGCCCCAAACTCTACATGTGTCTCGGGCATCAGGGGAAGAGCCATACAGCTGGAGGAAGCAGGCCCTTTGCACATTTCATGTGCGGCCTTCGAACGCAGGCCACGCGGCAGATGTGTGTTTCTCATGACAGGGCAGGGGGGATGGAGTGGCATTCTTTCAGGCTTCCCTTCCATGCCGCCCTGATACACCCGGGCCTGTCCACGCTGAATTCTCCGGTCATGGTTTTCGCCAGAGACACACACTCTGCTCCGAGGCGGCCCACCCGTGAGGCGTGGAGCAACGGTGCCCTCGCACACTCTCGGGGCTCACGGGGGACCCAGCCCTTGGTCGCACTCACTCTGAAGGAGCTGTCCATTCGATAAAACTAGGAGTAAATGTGTTTCATAATTATTTCCAAATCCTGAACAACAAAAACAAAACAACAACACTTGCAGCACGATGTTGGTACAGTTTTTGGTGTTTGCTTCCGATCAGCTGACGTTATCCCGGAAGAGACATTTTTGCTGTGACAAGTTCAATAAAGATTGCACCTTTTTTGTTTACAACTCAGGGCATCTTTTCTCTTTAAAGTCCACCGTCAGCCTCCGCTTAGATGCTCAGAAGGACACACCTCTTCACCACAAGGGAATGCTGTTTGTTCAGATTATTTCATGCATTTAGAAAGACATAGGGGATGTCCCGTTCTATCGTGATGCAAGACTGTAGTCACGGGATAAAGTTATTTACTGCTCGCGGCCTTATTCAACCACCTTCTGCAGTCGAGATGTTTCGCTCTCTTCAAAATCATCCTTCACGGTTTAAGACCCTCAAGGTACAGCGTCCAGACGGTAAATTGTGGTTGGGGCACGTGCGTTTATGTCTCGCACTCTGCATGTGCTGATGGTAATAAGAAGAAGTTAACTCAGGAAACCCTCTCCAGTTCCCCCTGGAGAATGCAGTTTTTAGAACCCTTTTGAAGAGTTGGCATAGAGCACCCCACATGTCCACAGCAGGTGCACAAGTGAAACTGTCCCGCTCCCTCCTGGTTCTAGTTCTGGAATTAGAGGACCAACAAAAGGACTTTCTGCTAACTTTTTTGAATGAAATTAACCACTGGATCAAGGCTCTCCTGATTAGTTTGTTCAGTCTAGAAGCTGATAGCCCGTGGGATAAGGTGCCGGGGACTCGGCTCTGGGAGAACTTCCGTGGGGCTGTGGGAATAATGTAGGCACAGCTGTACTATTACGTGGCTGACTGATGCACAGACAAGTTGCTGAGGTCCTTGGCTAATGTAATTATTACTGTCACATCACAGTATCAAGAACTGTGACCCAAACTCCAGTATTTCCCCCAACTCTGGATGAGTTTCTAGACACTACATTTTGAACTCTAAACTGGCTAGAGGGATGAAATTAAAGATTATTGTAATGTGCTCTGGAAAGGTAAAATGTCTTCTGATTATATACTATCATTGACTAAGCGCAAGTACAACGCATTTCTAACAGAATGAATATTTTGGCAAATTATTGTGAGACAAATAATTGTGTGAAAGATGGCAGGAAAAGAAAATACAATCTTAGCCATATTCAATATCCATGGCAAAGAACGGACGGCAAATTCACAATGTTATCCTTAAATAGCAAATGTAGCATTTTTTGACTATCAAATCAATTGCAGTTTATTTAAAGTAGATTAATTATAGTTTCATATTGCAATATTTTAGGTCAAAAAACACACTGCATTTTTGTTAAATTTTATAGGTACCTATTCTTGATGTCAGGCAAAGTTTAATAAATGAAATTAAGCAGATCAGATACTTAAATAACTCTGTAAAGACCAGAGAGATCGAGATCAACAAGAATCCAAAGCAAGCAATTTGCCAGAACATTTTTCCAAGAGAATTACCAGATGCATGTGACATACAAAACAGTCACAGATTACAATTCAGATAACAATGACAAAGTAGATACACCCCATTCAAACTCCACAGTCCTTGCATACCAAATGCAAATGGAAAAATTAATAAAGGTAGAAAACCTAGTACTATCGATTTATAGGACTAAGAATTATTAGACATTATAAACGTCTCGAATTTTGTTAGATTTCATGTTCTGTCCATTATCAAACAGCAATGCACTGATACTAATTAACTGGCTGACCACAGGACATTCATCTGTCTACTCAGTCAACATAATTTTTCCTCTGCGCTCCACGCAGTTAGGTGCGGTGCTAGGTGTACAATGATAAATAAGCCAGACATATTCTTAATTATCTTGTTCTTCACATTCATTTGGATTATCACTGAAAATACGAATCCCCATTAATCCACTTGGCAAGAAGGCAATGCAATGCACTGAACCTTCTCCCCGCTAAAATTAAACACGTCTTCTTTCTTGAAATCTTCTTCTTTTCTCTTTTGTGGTCTCTGTGATGATACTGTCACCCTCAACATCTTTGTTAGGCCCTCTGGCTTGCTTGTCCATGAATATTGATCGACGGCAGGGCTGGGTGATCTGCTCACTTTCCCTCTACCCTCTAAGCTCCATCCTCTCAGATACCATAAAATACATTTTTCAACATTTATATTCTGAATATATATATATAATCTTCAGAATTGTCTCTTCTATAAAAATTCAGAATTTTCTCGTGGTGCTTGCCATTATCAACCATTTTTGTACAAAGGACCAGGTATTAAATAATTTAGGTTTCGTGGCTTGTATGTTACTTCTTTCACATATCTTACCTCTTAAAATATGAATAAAATGTAGCAGGATCACACCACAATGGCCTGCCGGTGAAGTCTGGCCTGTGGGACGTAACGTGCCCACCTCTGATATCAGTCAACATTTTAAAATCGATAAGAAGCTTCCAAGAGGAAAGGGATGCTGGTGATGCTACAGGCTTGGGTCTACATTCCGGATCTTCCCATCCAGTCCTTCCTCACTGTATTCCGTCCGAGACTCACCGTAGTCTCGACTTCTTCTATGCCCGTTAATCCCCCGAGAGTTTCTTGCCACTGTTTTTTTTTTATTATTATTTTTAACGTTTATTTATTTTTGAGAGAGAGACGGAGCACGAGTGGGGGAGGGGCAGAGAGCGAGGGAAACACAGAATCTGAAGCAGCTCCAGGCTCTGAGCTGTCAGCACAGAGCCCAACGTGGGGCTTGAACTCCAAAACAGTGAGATCATGACGAAAGCAGAGGTCAAAGGCTCAACCACCTGAGCCGCACAGGTGCCCTCTTGCCACTGTTTTACTGAGATGCTGCTATGTTTTCTCCACGTGTTTTCCTTGTCTTGGGTGCACAGAAATTTCCATCTTCCCTTATTATGAAGTTGGAATCATGCAAGTAACTGAATTTTGAGCAAAGGGATAGAAGATAGAAACACTTTCTGAACTTTGGCTTTTATATAAAAAAAGAAAAAAGGAAAGAAAAGAGAAGAAAGAAAATATGTTGTTTAGTTTCACAAATTTTCTTGGAGACCCTGCAAACAATGTACTGGATGCCAGGATGAAAGAAGTGTGTCTCATTAACATGCAGAGGACAATCCTTCAGCAACCATCTTACCTGATCCCAACTTGTTACGAGAAAATTCATCATTTACATCAGTAACGCTTAGATTTCAGGGTCGCTTTGTTACAGCAGCATTGCCTAATCTATCATGCATAAATCAATGATAGACCCCAGCGCATCGTAAGGGACACCTCTCCATGTTTCCTTGCAAAACGCCTCTCTTCCCACCTCAGCAAAATGTATCATGTTGAACATTCCGTCTGACGTGTCCAATCCTGGCCTTGTGTGTGTGCCCATCCACCCAGTGATATAGCCGTCAACTTGGCAATCACCAGGCCTCTCAAGTCCTCTAGCTCTGACGGACGAATAACAGTACGTCTCTCTCAAAGAAGCCATGAATCCCAAGCATCCACATCTTTGCCAACTTTTTTCTTCTAATGAAAAATGAAATAATTTTTATTTTCTAATTTCCGAAGTAGTAGACTAAGAATTAAGGAACCCCTCACTATTCTAACCCCAGAAATATGGTGGGGAGGGACAACATTTTAAAAAAATGTGTAACAGAAACAAAAGAGAGGAATTCCGCAGTGGTTTTTATGGATAGGGGACTGAAGACAAGAGCGGTAAATTTGCGAGTTGACTCCCAGGCCTCCTGGTAGGATGTGGACATGGACATGAGCCAGAGGCTGAGGATCTCAGGAAGCAGTGACACTTCCAAATAAACAAATCCAACGACTGAGAGACAGCTTGAAATGGAGTAATGGCAGCAAGCCACACACTGTATTTCAGGTAAGAGAGACCAATGCAAACACATACCCAGACACATTAACATTAAGTGACGCATTCACATTAAATGACGCATTAACATTAAATGATGCACAAATTCCAGGCAAGGAGGAAGAAGCTGGTTACAAGGTAACGAGTGAAGAAGACAGATTATCTAACTGAAGCAGAAATTGACTGACAAAAGTTTCACATAAAAAATGGAGTAGAGAATGTATTGGCAAATCGCTTACCAATTTAGTGTTTCTTCAGTATACTAGTGGAATATAATTTTCAGCTATAAGCTAATGTGTAATTATTTGAAAACAAGAAATAATACAAATATTTTCAGACAAAACTAAGACAATTTATAATTCCTGAAGAACAACTTAAGAATGAAGTTACATGAGAACACATCGTCTAGTAAGGAGGAAATTATTTTAAAATGATTAATTCAGGGCACGTGGGTGGCTCAGTCTATTAAGCATCTGATTTCAGCTCAAGTCATGATCTCACAGTTTGTGAGTTTGGTTCCCATATCCAGCTTTGTGCTGACAGCTCAGAGCCTGATTCAGATCCTGTGTGCCCCTCTCTCCCTTCCTCCGCCCCCTCACACTCTTTTTTGCTCTCAAAAATAAATTAATAAACTTCAAACAAATAATAAATAAATAAATAAAATGACTAATTCGTCGGGTGCCTGGGTGGCTCAGTGGGTTAAACCTCTGCTATAGGTTTAGGCACAGGTCATGATCTCACAGCTTGTGAGATCAAGTCCCACATCAGGCTTTGTGCTGACAGCATGAAGCCGGCTTGGGATTCTCTCTCCATCTCTTTATGCCTCTCCCATGCACTCTTCCTCTCTCTTTCTCTCAAAAAAGAAAAAAGAAGGAGAAGAAGAAGAAGAAGAAGAAGAAGAAGAAGAAGAAGAAGAAGAAGAAGAAGAAGAAGAAAGAAAGAAAAGAAAAGAAAAACTCAAAACACATTTTTAAATAAAATGACTAATTCATAAAAATATATTAAATGTTAGGAAATACAAATTTGCTGCTTAAATAAACACAAATATAAAGAAAATTATATGGGCAGTAAAAACAAGATACCTGTTTTTTCAAATAGAGCTAATACAAACGTGCTTGAATGGGGGGCAAGGATGACAAATATTTCTAAGGTCCAAGGACTCTTCTGGGGGGTCATACTGATAAGGATCAAATTGAGACCTGCTGCTCAGGACCCTATTGATCTCATGGTACCCAAGCCAATCTTCCTACTGAGAGCGACTATTCTGAAAAACTTAAATCTGTGTGAAGGAAAATTGTGACATGTAGAATATTAGATGTAGAAAAGCTGAAAGCTAGAGTAAATTACTAAGTTTAAAATTATGAAGGAGATGAAAGAAAGAATTGAATAAATACGTAAAGGAGGGGCACTGGAAAGTCCCTTACGACAGATCCGTGGTCATGCTCAGGGAGCCTGACCAGGTGAGTTCAGTGTTCGGGGCCATTTTGTTCCTAAGATATATCATTTCGAACAGTTACAGCAAAATAGCCAAGAGGATGTGCAGGGGTTTTGAGATTCATGGAGCTGGGAGAACAGAGACATGAAGTTGGAATCTGCCAAGAAGCAGTTATGCAGGCATTTTGTCGGACTCCCCAGAGGGCTGTACCCCCAGAGCAGGGCGCATTGGCCATCTACCATCCTGGGGATGAACCCCAGATTGGGATAAGTGTGGTTCCTGATTCGTTTGTGGTGTTTGGATGGAGTTTATAGCCTAGATTTTTGGTAGAAGAAAAGATACATCTTCTCTGGAGGCTATTGTATTTGTAAATTTCTGTCTTTCATCAAATTAGGAAAAATTTTGGCTACTATTTCTCCCATAAACTTTCCTTTTTTCTTTTTCTCTTTTTCTTTTATTATTTTTTAGTGTTTTATTTTTATTTTTGAGAGAAGGAGAGAGAGAGAGAGTGTGTGTGTGTGTATGTGAACAGGGGAGGGTCAGAGAGAGAGGGAGACACAGAATCTGAAGACAGGCTCCAGGCTCTGAGTTGGCTGTCAGCACACACAAAGTCTGATGCAGGGCTTGAACCCACAAACCGTGAGATTATGACCTGAGCCAAAGCTGGACGCTTAGCCACCCAAGTGCCCCTTCAAAAGACTTTTCTGATCCATTTTCTCTTCTCCCTCCACATACAGTGGACCTTCCTGACTTTAAAGTATATCTTTTAGTAAACGATAAAACCACTTTGCATTCCAGGATCATGTGCCAGCAAATGGTGGTGCACTTTCAGAAACTCACTGGCGAATAATGACAATGTCTTACCTTGGATCATCGTTTTTTATTTTTCAAAGATTTTTTAATTTTTTTATCTTCATTTTTACTTAATTATTTTGAGAGAGAGAGAAAGGGCAGGGGAGGGGCAGAGAGAGAGAGAGAATCCCAAGACGTCTCTGCACTGTCAGCATGGAACTCAACGGGGGGCTCCATCTCACAACCCTGGGATCATGACCTGAGCCAAAATCAAGAGTCAGAGGCTCAGCTGCCTGAGCCACAAGGACACCCTAATCTTCCTTTATTATTGCCATCACCCCAGGGTATAGACAAGCCACTTTAATGTA
This sequence comes from Helogale parvula, assembly GCA_004023845.1. NCBI lineage: Eukaryota > Metazoa > Chordata > Mammalia > Carnivora > Herpestidae > Helogale > Helogale parvula. The sequence goes on from PJEM01001848.1 coordinate 202,455, forward strand.
AAAGAGGGTCCAGGTGGCTTGCCCAAAGTCCTGCATTTCTTTCCTGGCCACCCATTAACAGTGATGGCAACACCAAGCGGCCTGTATTGACTGATGACCTTCTGCCTGCCAGGCACTGTGGAACCTTCTTCCCTGTCTCTCCATTGCTAGTCCTCTGCTTTTCCCATTAGACCAGACGGTGCTGGGACTAACAAGACGTGTTTGTAGATGGACCACAAGTGAGTAATCTCCACTCAAACAATTAATGTAACTATATTATTATTGGTTAAGTCTCAAGTATCAAAGATCCACGCAGACCTTCATAAAATCTCTCTGACAAGGGAGATTCACAACCATTACGGTGGGAATTACGTTCATATTTCTTAAGGCAGAATTTGGAACAAGTGACCAGTATGAGCAGGAGTTTCCTCCTTGTGGTCTTCCATTTCAAATACCTCCCCAAACCCAAAATGAGGCAACGTGAGCTTCCGGCCAAGATAGAGGAAAATATCTTTTTTTCCATATTCATTTCCTACTTCTGCAAATAAAATCTCAGATAATCCCATAAATTGAAAGAAAGAAAGAAGAAGGAAGAAAAGAAAGAGGAAGGAAGGAAGGAAGGAAGGAAGGAAGAAAGGAAGGAAGGAAGGAAGGAAGGAAGGAAGAAAGAAAGAAAGAAAGAAAGAAAGAAAGAAAGAAAGAAAGAAAGAAAGAAAGAAAGAAAGAAAATTGAAACTTAGGCAACAGTTTTAGTGTCACGGGGAGGGGTGGGGGAGGGGTCCTGGCTATCCAAATCGAATAAAGCAGCTTTTGTGCTTGCCATTGTACCTGGCATATGTCTACACTTATTTCAGGCACTGAGACATTTGTTAGGTGACACGTTTGTTGTACAGAACTCAATTACTGCTTCCCCGTGGAATGTCCTGATTTAAGAACCTTCCCTGTCAATCGGCTTTAGGTGGATAAATTGGAGAAGACAATGCCACGTGCGAGCAGTATGATCACTTAGGATTTTTCCCTGGTCACCACTTAAAAAACAAATTCTCTTCCTCGGTATAAATGCCAAGAGTATTCACTTTCTTTTTGTATTTCCTTTCTTTATTTAAAAAATTTTTTAATGTTTTATTTATTTTTGAGACAGAGAGAGACAGACAGACAGAGCATGGGGGGGGGGGTGGCAGCGGTGTAGGCAAAGAGGTAGGGAGACACAGACTCCGAAGCAGGCTCCAGGCTCTGAGCTGTCAGCACAGAGCCCAACGCGGGGCTCGAACTCCCGAACATGAGTTTGTGACCTGAGCTGAAGTTGGCTGCTCAACTGACTGAGCCCCCCAGGCGCCCCAAGAGTGTTGACTTTGATGTGGTTATATAGTCATTCAAGTCCCCAGGAACTCTGAAAACACAGTCCTAATATGAGATTATTTATATGTCTTTTTATAACGATAAATCACCTTTGAGGAAGCTGTTATTATTATCTTAGGTAACCATTGCTTTCATATTTGACAATGCTTTTAAAATATTAATTAAATGTTAAAGAGCATTGCTGTTTCCCCCGGTATGATGGCGTTTATTAATCATGTCATTAAAAAGCTCATCTTTCATTTCACTTGAACACATGATCAAAATGAATTCTAGATTGGTGTTTAGCATCTCCTTTGATTGGAAACTAACAGGCATTAGAAGTTTGCAAAAGGAAATTTTTTAAAAAACAGTTTAAATTTTAAACCTGTTTGAAAATGACAGTATTTTGAATGTTATTAGAGCTCTAGAAAGCTTGAGTGCTGTATTTACAATGAGTGCTCTGATGTTAAGTTTTTGGTAGGTATTTAGCATAATACTTCTTTTTTTTAATTTTTTATGTTTTTTTAATTTATTTTTGAGAGACACAGACAGCGTGAGCAGGGGAGTGTCAGAGAGTGGAAGACACAGAATCTGAAGCAGGCTCCAGGTTCTGAGCTGTCAGCACAGAGCCCTATGTGGGGCTCGAACCCACAACCGTGAGATCATGACCTGAGCTGAAGCTGGATGCTTAACCGACTGAGCCACCCAGGCGCCCCTTTACCATAATATTTCAAATCAGTGTGGGGAAGGGGATGAGGAAAACATTAGAATGTATCATAAAATATTTATATAAATACATTTTATTGAGATTGTCAGGTCTCCTTCAGAGACACTCAATTCAGAAAGTACCTAATATCATCAAAATCATGAGCACCTGAAGAACAGTAAAGCCATTTGAAAATCGTGTCAATAGCACTTTCTGAGCTGATGAGAAAACAGAGTAAATCATCTGGCTTTGAGTTGCCATTATGTAAATGTTGTTCCTCTTCTTCCTCCCAAGCCCCCGGCATATGCTCACGTGTGCACCTGCCCTTAGCCAACTACTCCTTTGTGTGACTGCATAGCTCTGTCATGTATCTGTCATTAAAAAAAAGAAAAAGTTAACTAAAAAACACACTAACATTTTTAGAAAATGAGTATAAATAATAATTCTATAGTACAGATCAAATTAAATTATTTTATTTTTTATTTAAAAATCCTTATGACTATTTCTTTTATAGGATATCATAAAGAAGGGTTAATTGGTATAAGTCAATTAAAGGAAGACAGATATCATATGTTTTCAATCATATGTGGAACTAGAGAATCTTAACAGAAGTGCATGGGGGAAGGAAAGGGGGGAAAGAGTTATAAGAAGAGAGGAGGCAAACTGTCAAAGACTCTTAAATACAGAGAACAAACTGAGGGTTAATGGGGGGCTCGAAATGGGTGATGGAAACTAAAGAAAAATAAATAAATAAAATTATTTTTAAAAGAAAGGGAAGAGAAAGAATTCTATATGAAAAAATAAAACTAGAAAGAGGACAGACTTTAACAGAAGCATATCAATAATCACATTAAATGTGAGTGTTTCAAATATCCCAGTTAAAAGACAGGGCTTGGAGCACATGGGTGGTTCAGTCGGTTAAGCGTCCGGCTTCTGCTCAGGTCATGATCTCACGGTTTGTGGGTTCGAGCCCCACATGGGGCTCTGTGCTGACAGCTCAGAACCTGGAGCCTGCTTCAGATTCTGTGTCTCCCTCTCCCTCTGCCCCTACCCTACTTGCACTCTGTTTCTCCCTCTCAAAAATAAGTAAACATTTTTTTTAAACTCTTTTAAGACAGGGCTTAAACAGATTAGACAGAAGAAAAGACCAGACCAAACTGTCAACACTGAAAATGTAAAGACATCAATGAATTTAAATAAATAGATAAAAGAAGATAAAATAGGCAAAAATTTACCAAAATAAATTTTGACTGGCTGCATTAGTAACGGATAGGAAATCTTATGAGAGATAAAGATGGACAGAGGGGCCGGCTCAGCTCTCCAAGACAATGGGGCAATCCTAAAAGTGTACGCACCTACCAATAGAGCTCCCAAATTCATGCAGCAAAAAATAAAATAACTGAAGAGAGAAAAAAAGGTGTGTGATTGTTTTTGAGGATGGTAACAAATAGAATTAGTAGATAGAAATTCATAAGGAAATTTAAAAATGTAAAGACATTTTCAAAAAATTTCAGAAGTGGGATTCATGAAGATGACCATACCGTACTAGAATAAAAAGATGGGTCTCATGGAAAATACTGATGAGCCACTAGCAGTTTAAACTGGGGAGTTGAGCTGAGTGAGCAAAGCAGGGATGCGGTGTCTCAAATATTATGATGCGGTAACTAATACAAGCAGCAGTAGGCGGTCTGCCACAGGGCGGAAAGTTTCCCCTTCTTCCCTGCTGGCTTCTCTGGCTTCTCTAACAATTAAAGAGACAGAAGACAGATTCACAGGAGGGAAAACCACAAATTCAATGTTGTATGTATGGGGGAGGGCTAACGTGATGGGGGTCCCAAAGTCAGGCTGTTGAGGTATCGCTGCCACTCCATGCAAGGAGGAGGGGCTACGGGTCTGAGGCATCGAGGAGGAGGAAGACAATGCAGACGAAGATCTTTGGTAAACGCACGTTCTCCCTGCCACACAGGTAGGTCTTTCTGATATAAAATGTTATCTCCGGTAATAGCCATCTTCCTGGTACAGGCCCACCAGTCATATCTTTAATTTTGGGCGACAGTTAAAGGAGAAGTCAAACAAAACTTTAAATGATCTCTTCCTTCAACTCAAAATAATCCACCTGCCAAACTAGCACAGTGTGAGGCCACTTATTCTGTTCCTTGTCCTGGAGAATCAGTCATGAAACAAAGTATCCCCTATATCAACTTCTCAGGGATGTCTCCCTCTTTCTGTGCAGTTACACTTTGCTTCAGATCCCCCCAAAATCAACGATTCTAATTTGTAGAAAGTAGAAGTAGAGAAGAAACATCAAGAGCCTTTATTTTGTAAACCGGAAATCATATAGATTTCATGCTCATATGAGGCGTATTCTTGAAAACTTCCGTGCAGCCAACAAAGTAAAAGGGAAGCAAGGGGCAAGCTTTAGCTACCAGGCTCCAGAAAGAAAGGCAAAGAACGGATCGCGTGCTGAAATGCAAACAGGAATGTTTTCGGGGATGGCAGAGCAAGAGACAGTAAAATGTGAGGCCTTCAGGGATTGAGGAGAGATATATAAAGGCTCTGGGGCAGGGACGCCTGGGTGGCTCAGCTGGCTGGTTAAGAGTCCGACTTCAGCTCAGGTCATGATATCACTGTTTGTGAGTTCGAGCCCCGCTGACAGCTCAGAACCTGGAGCCTGCTTCCGAATCTGTGTCTCCCTCTCTCTCTCTCTGCCCATCCCCTGCTCGCGCTCTGTCTCTCTCTGTTTCTCTATCTCAAAAATAAGTAAGCATTAAAGAAAATTTGAAGGCCTGGGGGCAGATGGGGCAGGAAAATAGAAACAGCAAGTGTCCCCAGCTGAGCAGGGGGTCCAGCAGGGAGCAGCGCATTCTTTCCTGAATGATGTGAGTGAGCTTTCTGGGGGGTCCACTGAGAACACAGAGTAGCTCTTGCAAATAATAATAAAAGCAAAGGAAGAAAATAAAGGAAATGAGAATAGCTCCTTCCCACATGGATGGAGCCAAGTCCCAGTACAATACAAAGCCTGGAGAGGAAACGAGAAGAAGATGCAGCCAGGGCGTGGACCCTGCAGGTTCCTGGCCGTGCCTGACTGGATTCCATGCACAGATATGGTGAAACATGGGGGTTCTGAGACAAAGGATCAGGGAAGAGTACATCCCTCCAGGCAGGAAAGGGAAGGACACAGCCCACTCTGGAGAAGGCAGGGGGGACACGAAGTGAGATCAGGGACCAAAAACACGGGTCGGGTTTGCATTCTGAGTGCAGGCAGCGAGTAGCATCAGCCCCCAGGATGGTGTGGTGTGTCCCTGAGGTCATAAGGTAGCCGTCTCCCAGTTCCTCACTCCCCAGACCTTGGGTGGCAGGAAACTCAGACGTTCACTTGTGACTTGGGGTTCACAGGTGAGGATTAGGTGTTTGGGGTGCGGTGAGGACCACAGGCTGACAGCGTGTGGCCAGGGCTCCACGCTGGGGTCGGATGGTGGAGGACGGCTGGATGGTGGCCGTCAGTCAGACCGCTGTGACCTACGAAGAAACACTCCACCATCAGGACACAGGCGAGATCCCTGGGAAGAACCACCAGCAGCATTTTCCCCCCTCAAGGCACAAACCATATGTCCATCGGCCTTCCACACACCTGCAGTAAACTATCAAGTCGGAGATGAGAGCCCTCCGAGGGGGTGAGGTCCACCCCGACTCAACCAGAGAGACCTCATGGAGAGGGCCCGTCCACAACCACACAGTACGCCCACGCTCCAAGTCACTGTTGTACATTTTTAGAAAATATTTTCTTAATTCTAATGAATTCACCAAGCAGATCTGTTCATGTGTGACCACTAAGACACAGTCACGTAATAAGATACGAAATACGGCTGTTCAGTCGTCTTCGGGGCAGGCTGGTGCTTTGCAATCCGAACGTCAGTTGTGTGCTAACCACCAGATGCTACAGTTATCAGCTCTGTGTCCCGTGCTGTTTTATTGCTTCGTATATTTAAATATTTTGTCAAGGGGCATGGATGCCGGCCTCCTCCTTCCACCTAGATTTACAAGTGAGAACATAACTGTGGCTTTCGGCCAAGGCTGTGTGTAGCTGACAGAGCAGGGAGAGGGTAGAGACAAGTCCGAATGTCAAGTACAGGTTGGAAAAAAGCGCCACAAATAATTTCCATGCCATGTTGCTTTCAGCTGACCTTGAAGATGGCACAGGGTTCAAGCTGCCATTCCTATGTGCATGTCAGCACGGGTGTACATGTTGTGTACACACACACACACGCATGCGTGCTGATTGCTGTTTTCATCCACAAAGAACAAGGAAAATGACTATGACACGTAACGTAATTCCATTCATCTGAGTGTGCTGCATAACTGCACGCACGGATCTGTGTGGAAGGGAAACAAATTCGTGAACTGGAAGTAATTTAATGCATCGCACAGGAATTATTCAAAAGAATCCGCCAGGACCTCCTCAAAAACTCCCACAGACAAACGATATGTGCAGATAAGTTACAAATTATTCAGTGAAAAGAAAAATATGAAATATGTTCTCCATTGCAGATTTGTGGAAAGAACCCCCGTTGAAAGAAAAGCACTGTAGTAAAAAAAAAAAAAAAAATTTAGGGAAAAAAGCAGTGAGTGTTCTGTAGAGGGACACCAGCGGAGCAGAACCGAACGGGACCGGTGTCAGAGAGGATGGAAGGTGTTAAATGAAGCTCGCGTGAAACCGGACGCGACAGGGGCAGAAAAGGGCGGTGGCAAATGGCGGCTGTGGGCTGGAGGCAAGATAGAAACTGGTCTGATTCTGAAATTTCAAGGCCGAAATACATGAACTGCTCGGAAGAGCTGGAGTCGAAGGGTACGGGACGGAAGTGGGGTCTGCAGGGCCTTCCGCACAGACGCCCTGGGTACGCACCGTGTCTAGGCGGAGCTTTGGTTGGCAAAGGCCGGGAGGAAACTTCTGGAATGTCCAGGAGACACAAGAGATGACTTTCCCTACATGGAAAGTGGGGGATCTTGTGGGAGAGTGAGGTTAGCAAGGTGGTGGGGAAGGGACCCCCTCATGCCCAGGACACCCCCGCAGAGGAGCTCGGGGCAGGGCTGCCAGCTCCCGGGGGCCCGGAGGAGCAGAGACGCGCCGGCTCACTCCGGCCCTGTCCGCAGCAGGTGCAGCGCAGGCCTCCCGTGGGTGAGGGGCAGCGAGGAGGCACCGGCCTTCTGTGCAGCCCAGACGAGGCCTCCCCCTCACCAGGCACCTGCGCCCACGGCCTCCAGGGCACCCCGCAGTCGCAGCGGCCGGCACAGCACCCCTGCCCCCCTGCAGACTCAGGAGCGCACTTCCCGGGGCTCAGCCAGTCCCTGGGGACATAGTCGGGCCTGTCCCCGAGGGCAGGCGGGCAGGGGGTTGCGGGTGTACAGCCGTGCGGTATGCCTGGGTCAGCGCTCCAGCGCCTAGCACGCAGACCTCAGTTAGTATCACCGTTGTCTCCGGAAATGCGCTGAGAGGGCAGGTTCCTTGGTTCTCAACGCTTCGGAGGAGAAGTCGTAACCAGGAGGAGAGTCAGGGAGCCCGACGGGGGTCATGTTTCACTGCGCGCATGCGCGCCGGGTCCTCACACCGCAGGGCTCAGAGACTGCGGTAGTTTCGCTGTGCGCATGCGTGCCAGGTCCTCACACCCAAGGGCTCATGGACAGGGGTAATGTTTCACTGTGCGCATGCGCGCCCGGTCCTCACACTGCGGGGCTGGCTGATGCCCAACCGTTGGAAAAATAAAACATAAAGAGTTGCTTTCTTTAAAGGAGAATCTGAAAAGAAAGAAAACTATAAACTATGATGTTGCTACACACTGACCCGGAAGAGGCAAAAGAAGAAAGAATCCCCCTATAAAAAATAACAGGTAAGGTAAATTTCAAAATTCAGTTCTTAAAAAGTAAAACCAAAAAAGGAAAAAAGTGAACTCAAGTAAATTAATTTATTCAAACGTTTTTAAAAATCAAGAATCAGGGGCGCCTGGGTGACTCAGTCCGTTAAGCCTCCAACTTCGACTCAGGTCATGATCTCACATTCGTGGGTTCGAGGCCCGCGTTGGGCTCTGTGCTGACATTTTAAAGTTGGAGCCTGCTTCGTATTCTGGTCTCCCCCTCTCTCTGCCTGTCTCTGCTCATGCTCTGTCTCTCTCTTCTCAAAAATAAATTAAAAAAAAAACATTTAAAAAAATCAAGAGTCATAAAATGCAAATAGTTCATGGTAGCTACATTTGCTAAAACCTGGCATGAATGATTGAATTGTTCAAACCATTGTGTATCAATTTAAAGAACTACAAAGAACGTGTACAAGAATTTTAAATTAAGCGAAAGCTCCATTTACGTCCTCACCGGCACAGGTGTAGTCTGGTAAAAACGCGAATACAAACCTTAAAATGACATCCTGTTCCAAGCATTTGTCTGAGTTGTGATTGCATCTTTCTCATCTCTCCTAGGAAGGTAGATTTTACAAGGGAAATACAGTCATGAATGCTCTGAGAGAGATAGAGAAAGGGTCTAGAGTGTTTGGAAATTCAAGGTGAATTTAATCCTAGAGACAGATGACTCACAGACTCTGTCCTGGGCTGGTGGGGCCGCCTGACAGCGTATCAGAGACCACGCTTATAGACCGCAGGCATTACCTTCTCACAGCTCTGGAGGCCGGAGGTCTGAGATCGAGGTGCTGGCAGATCCGGTGTCTGGTGAGGACCCCTTCCTGCTGCATAAACCACATCTTCTCTATGACCTCGTGTGGAGGAGTGGACGGGGCTCTCTGGAGTCTCTCTGATGAGGGTACTAATCCCACTCACGAGGCCTCTGTCTTCAAGATCCAACCACCTTCCAGGCATTATCACATCCACTGTGGGGATTTAACATGAATTCTGGGGGACCACACACACTCAGTCCACAGCGGACAAAGCCAGAAGAGTCATAGAAGAGCTTCAGCCTCTGTGCAGAAGGAGGCCTGTGGGTGTGGGCAGGGCTCTGTGGGCACAGGACAGAATGGTGAGAACTGAGAGAATCCTGGAGACCGATCGGAAGACAGTCTGTCTAGCTGATAGTTGTCACTTCATGACTTGTGATGACATTCGCCAAACATAAGCTAAGTAGGTGGAGTCAGAATATCAAAGGTAGAGACATCTTGGAGAACCTGGGTGGCTCAGTCTGTTAAGCCTGCAACTTCAGCTCAGGTCATGATCTCGCAGTTCGTGAGGTTGAGCCCTCTGTTGGGCTCTGTGCTGACAGCTCAGATCCTGGAGCCTACTTCAGATTTTGTGTCTCCTCTCTCTCTTCCCCTCTCCTACTCACTCTCTTCTCTCTCTCTCTCTCTCTCTCTCTCTCTCTCTCTCTCTCTCTCTCTGTCTTGGTCTCTGTCTCTCTTTCTCAAAAATAAACATTAAAAAAATTTTAAAGATAGAGACATCTCAAATAACTTCCAGAGAGAAAATAATAATGTGGTTAAGAACACAATCCAGGAGCGCCTGGGTGCCTCAGTCGGTTAAGCATCTAACTCTTGATTTTGGTTCAGGTCATGATCTCATGGTTTGTGAGTTGTAGCTGCACATCAGGCTCTGTGCCGACAGTGTGAGCCTACTTGGGATTCTCTCTCTCTCTCTCTCTCTCTCTCTCTCTCTCTCTCTCCTTCTCTCTCTCTCTCCCTCTTTCTCCCTCTCTCTCCCTCTCTCACTCTGTCCCTCTTCTGTTTGCCCTCTAGCTCCCTCTCAAAATAAGTTTAAAAAATTAAACACACACACACACACACACACACACACACAATCCAGATGACCAACAGCTTTGTCAACAAGACAGGATGGGGAAAGACAATGTGGTGCTATCCCAGATAACTCTGGAAATGCCTTGCATCTGTCACTGCTTGCCACCCTGCTGTACCCCAGTGAATACAGCTGTACGTTGCAGACCTTAATCAGACACGTGTCCCAGGCTCCCCAGGGGCACCCTCAAGCTCTGTGATTTGATGGAAGGACTTATATGATGGAAGCATGGTGATACTCATGGCCATGTTCTTCAAGCAAAGGACACAGAATGAACCTGGCAAAAGGAGAAGGATCATGGGCCTCAGCTGAGCAAACCTGGGTGGAATGCCAGGCGTCCATCTCCCAATGGGTGGGACACACCATTGCCCCCATGATGGGAGGCAACGCATCTGAAGTGTTGCCAACCGGGTGTCCAGGGGTCTTCCTGGGGGGCCGGCCCATCATGTGGGGCATGTAACCCCTGTGTGACCGACCTCCTCACTGGAGCTGCACAGTGCCAGAAGGACAGGAGGTATCCACCATCGATCCTGTCATTGGCCCGGACCATCTCAGCAAACTGGTACAACGTGGATCAAAGCCTCAACGTTGCAGAAGTGCTCCATCCAATAGAATATCCCAGCAGCTCAGTTCCCAGAAGCTGCCCCAGGACTGCAGTGGAGACTGGCACTTCCTAGGAACACACAGGCTCACAGAGGCCAAGCCTGTTGACTTAACACCTCCTCACACACGACATGCACAGCATAGGAGATGGAGACACAGCATCTAGGACCCTTCCTGCTCTTGAGAATAATACAGCAAACTGGAAGAGAGATCACATCATATTTGGAATGCAATTCAAATCTGTGAAATCATGAGGGAGATCAAGCAATGTGATTCCAGAACGAGGAACAGGGGATTTAGGAGTCCTGAGAGCAGCAGAGCTGTCCCACAACATTGTAACAACCCAAGAAGGCAGTAATGCCCAACATGCAACGGAGAGCAAGAGGCCCCAAGCCCGTGCGAGCCTTGCTGGATGAAAATGAGCATAAATGCCAACCAAGTCAAAGGGAATACAAGTGAAGAACCTGGAATGTAGGAGTTGTAAGCAAGGAAAAAACAGCATTTCTTCTGGTTAAATATAAGGCTAAGGCACATCTGCAAGATTTAGGACTACAGTTAGGAAGGGCATTGCTATGCACTCTGACCAAGTTGGTAAGTAGGAGTTAGTTGAGAATCGTGAATTGAAAACAGCATTTAATCTCTTGTCTTTAGGGCAAGTGCTAGATGAAAGACTTGTAGTTAGTAATGATCACAATGATTTCATACATTACAGTAAGTGTGAGGTTTTTCCTATATCACTCAGCAATGTCCACCTTAAAATAAAGACACATGTATCTTAACATCAGTCTTTCCTTGATCTCTTTCTGTTTTTCTTGTAATAAATGCAATCAAATTAAATTTGATCCTCAAAACACCCTGTGTAGAGTATGATCCCGTGTTTATTCAACAATGTCCATTGACTGCTTTTTCTTTCTGTTGCTCTAGATAACCTACCTAGAGAGATTATGAGATTGTTTTCTAAGTAGTGAGATGATTGGCAAAGTTTTGCTTTGATCTTTGCATTTTCCTACATTACTGGCATATTCTTTTTAATGCTGATTCGGACTGTGCTCATAAAAATGCAATGAGAGATATTCATTCATTTCCAGATTGTAAGGGATGCTCTAGGGATGCACGTGGGAGGGACATATTCATAATTTCTCACTTCTGAAAAAGCAGTCCATCTTTTCTTGTGCTGAGCATTCCCACTGGCGCTGCCAGGTTAAATAACCCATCAGTCAACCCCACTTTGTGGAGTGTGACTATTTGTCAGCAGGATTTGTAGCGAGTCAAAAATGCTACTTTAGCATAACCTTGTGCATATCAGGTTCCATTATATCTTTTTTATGATAAATGTGTCAAAAATAATTTCATTTATTGTAGGCACAAATTCAATTTCTTAGGTGAGTTGTGGTGTCCAATGAAATTTTTAACAACGCAGGGATGGCACGCGACTTCCATTCTCCCTGTGGAATGAAAAACATGAACAGAAACATAACAATTTAAATGCAATTTTGTTTTTTAATCACATTATTATCGAGCATATAATGAAAAATAAAGTATTCCAAGTGGAATCGCTTTATCAGTTCAAGTACTTGCCTCTAGGCGAAATCCAGCATTCCCTAATCAGCAAGCTGTATAATGAAATTTCCAGACATCCGTGCTTATAATCAGATTACCTCACCATCGCTCTTGGTTGAGAAGATATTATTTCAACACTCCATATACATTTTTATTTACTACCTTTTCATCACTTATTCTAGACCCTTCTCTGAGCACATTAAACTTCCCAGCCTATTTTCACCATTTACAGAGTAAAAGAATTAGTGACACATTTTCCAAGTGCCTTGTAACAGTGTTAGGCTGCTGTCAACTTTGCGCTCTATTCAGTCTCTGTATAGAGTCTCGATACACAAGACGAAACTAGGCTCATTCGCAACTGATACTGAATGTGGCTCAATAGCTTAACCTACAACCAAGTCCTCAATGTCGCTAATCCTAAGTGACAGGATCCTCATACCAACTGAATCTGTCTGTGCACGGGGCGTTTCCATGCTAACGCAGAATAAAGTAAGTGACTCGGAGGACACGCACTCAACAGGACTTGCACCTGGTTCCAAACGCTGTCCTCCTTCCTAACGTCCTAGCTTCTGGCCAGGAGCCGTCACAGGTCACCTGGGGAGGGGGAGGACCCTGTCCGCTCCACAAGATTGGCGTCTTTTTACTTGGCCTTCAGGAAGGAAAAGAAAGGTTTGGCAATCAAGACTTGACAGCAGTAATGGTTCCAAGGGAATAATCTACTTTTATTCTTGGGCCACAGAACGTGGCCGCCAGGCTTGGAGCTCATCCACCCAGGAACTGGGTTATTGCCTCATAAAAGACTGTGAAGACCCTCTTATCCCATAATTAGAAAACAGGACGTTTACTGCTCCTCGTAGCTTCGTTTTACTCAACGACTGCTTGGCTGCCTTCTTGTTCTCTTTCAAAAAATAAAATCATTTCAGGCTTGATCAGCACACATATAACATCACTAAAAGTAGTTTCAGTTTATTATTTTATGTGTTACCATAAAATCAGGCTTTAAATACATGTCACAAGAGATGACTGTATACGTTAATTGAGACATAGAATACTGGCGATGTTGGCCGTTCAGAGTGTATAAAAAGAAACACACAATTCATGTTAACACCAGTTATATAACACATTTGCATTCCCATGAAATTGGAGGATGAATCAATGACGATACTGATTCATTCTCCTGTCCGACATCTGCTGGCTGCAACCTGATGAGGTGACATTCAGAATCTCCACATCTCAGTGCTCTACAAGGACCCACTAGTTTTAGGACGGGGCTGTGTGCTAGGTTGCCTAGGATCTTTCAAGTGTCACAAGATGCCCTCTCATACAGAGAGTTTTGACATATTTTGGGCACTCCAAGAGGGTAAACAGTATTATGCTATGTGGCCACAGACCTATTTCTCATATTTTGACAAATGTTATTATTTTGACAAATGTTATTATTTTACCATCTGTGCTTTAGATCTTTTATAAATAAATGTAAGAGTTACGTCTCTGTATTCCTCCAAGATTCTCTTCCATTTTCTTCCTATCTTGAACTCCTATAAATATTTAAAAATAATCTACTTAAACACACTGCCATAATATATACATGACTGATTTTAGAATAGTCAGGAAATGTTTGTGTATCCTTCTTGCTAAGGACTGAATGTTCATGTTCCCCCCAAATTCATATGGTGAACCCCAAAACACTATTGTGGTGGTATTTGGAGGCAGGGCATTTGGGGAAAAATTAGGTTAAGATGAGGTCGGGGTGGGGGTGGGGACTGTGATGGGATTGGTGTCCTTGTAAGAAGGGGATAGAGCCCTCTCTCCACTGGGGGATGGCAGGAGGAGATATATGTGTATACGTATATGTATATATATAATTTTTATTTTTATTTGTGATTCATTAGCTATTGCATTTGTCTAATTTCATTTTGAATTTGCTACTTCTTACATACGAATCAGGTTGAGATGATTGTCCTGTTTGGGGAACACAATCACTCGTTTTGAATTTCCTTTTCTCGTCTTGTGTCATGGTTTTCTCGTCACATTCTCAGTCGTGTTTGTTTTTAGGTTTATGTGATTCTTTACGAGGCTGAATCCTCGGCCTTGTCAGTAAATCAAGTGGAAATTTTCATCTTCCACGATGTAGTTCCGATTTTGACCCCGCCCCACCACTCAAATGTTTAAAAATCTAATGGAAACAATTTTATCCCCTTTTTGATTTGGGATTTGTCCGTGTTATGTCGTATTTAAGAAGCTCTTGTATCTGGTTGACCAAGCGCCCCTAACGTGTTATTTTCAGAACTTTGTTGGTATTACTGGCATTCTGTTTCTCTCTATAAATTTAGGAATAGACTCAGATTTTCCTAATCTTTCCATCGTTCATAACTATCATTGAATTTAGCCTATAAATTAATCTCAGATGGGTACCACTTTTCTGAAATTGAGTCTTCTTATACTTCCCTGTACTCGAAGTTTTTCTTAGCTCTACACTAATGTCTTTCAATAATGTTTAATTTTGTGTTATTTGTAGGTATCGGATTTGTCTTCCATTGTAAATGGTATCTTTGTTTTACTATTTACACTATCTTTTAAAGTTACAAATTTTGTTGATGACATGTTGACATCCCACTTATTTTTCATTCTAATTATGTAGCCAACAAATTGACTATGCTTCACTTTTTCATTTTTTGCCTGTATAGTCTATTAAGTACTCTGTGAGACCATCATGCATTTGTTTGAAAAAATGATATTTTGTTCCTTTTTTTCAGCCCTCACACACGGCCCCTGCACTACATATGCATCTGTCGACATATTTGCACCTAGCACACATGCAAGTATCATATCTCCCTGGCCCCTGCCCCCTTGTATTACTCTTCTACTTTCGCATTAAACATGGGTGAGCTAAAGCCACTTGCCTCTGTCATCTCACAGTTTCTGTGTGTCTGAAATCCAGAAATGACTTAGTTGGATGATTCTGGCTCAGGATCTTTCTTGAGATCGTAACCCAGATGCCAGCCCAGGCTGCGGCCACCTGAAGGCTCGACAGGGAGGCTTTTAATGTTTTACCAAGCAATAACAACATTCTACTCCACAAAGAACTACTGTCTCTCATCTTAATGACTCTGATATTTGTCTGATTTGTTTTTCTCATTTTGTTTCTTCTACTCTGTGTGTGTGTGTGTTTACTGTGTTCCCCCCCACCTCCCGCCAATGATTTTTGAGTGAGTAGTGTTTACTTCTCTCTCTCTTTGGGGGGGTTTGGATTTGAATTTTAAATTCCTGGGCCATAAGGAAGAGGATATTTTATGTTGACACGTAGGGATTGTAGTGGTTACATTTATGTGTCATTCCTCACACGCAGCTCCTGAACTCATATCCTCGTGCTGACATACAGCCCCTCCCACACAGCATGTGCCTGGTGCATACTTCCTGTTCAAAGTGTATTTGTTGACTAGCTTAATGAGCAAACAGCAAGCCTCTGTATTGCAACATACCGCGATACCTTGTTTTCAAAAACAAGTATGTCCATTTATAACGATATAAAATATTCCAAATCCAATTTTTAAATCTCTGGTCAGATATTCATCCCAGTTTGCAAACAATTAATGATTCACTACTTAAGGGTAATAGGTATGATATTAAAGAATTACAGGGGCACCTGGGGGACTTAGTCATTTCAGTGTCCAACTTCAGCTCAGGTCATGATCTTGTGGTTCATGGGTTTGAGCCCCACGTCGAGCTCTGTGCTGACAGCTCAGAGCCAGGAGCCTGCTTCAGATCCTGTGTCTCCCTCTCTCTCTGCCCCTTCTCCACTCATGCTCTCTCTTTCTCTCTCAAAAATAAACAAACATTTAAAAACTTAAAATAAAAAAATCACACACACACACACATCATCTTATTTTCTTGGTGACACATTTTTGAAATATTGCGATTGTTAATTTGAATTGCTTCTGTTCTAGCCCCTAGCAGGAAGGATTCCCAACAAAAGGATATGAGCAAAAATGTGGGGGAAATGAGGCATTTGGGATCATAAAGCTTGGGCGAAAGAGAAGCTAAGACAGAAATCTGAGAAGACAGGCTTCCAAGGAGCAAACCTCAGGGGTGGGGACACCAGCTGGTGGCAGGGGCCAACAAGGACTCTATCACTGTCCTTGGTGCTGGCCAGCACATCCGGTCCTGCAAAGCACACGTGAGGGCTTCATAGACGTGAAACCTGCGTCTTTCCCACGGGCCCCATGACCGCACCTGTCCTACCAATCCCACAAGGTCGGGATTTCAGGTCAACCAAGTATCAGCCGAATGATAGTTCTCATTTCATAAAACTCCTGGGAATTCCTTCTTCGAGTTGCTTTGTCTTTACGATATTGGTCATAGATGGGAAAATGTTCAATGTCACCGTTAATTTGCTTGCTTATTAATCATGACCCATAGAGAGAAAATCCCAGCAACACTTTGTCACTTGCTTATTTTGGTGTTTCTGCCATAACCTACGTTCATAAAATGAGTGCACGTGGCAGCATATGCTGTTATCATCTGGCTAAGGAAAACTGGGGGTTGTCACTTATTTCCTTAGAAAATATGGTCTTGGAAGAAAGGGGTACAGGAATATTTAGAAACTGAAAGGAACTTAGAATGAGTAACGCAGTATTTTTTGGCTTTATTGAAATAGATTTAACATAGAACAAACTTCGAAGATGTGTATTTCTACAGGGGCAAATACCTTGATCTAGTTATAATATAAAATTTTCAACTGAAACATTAAAAAATAAACGTTGCTCTGGCTAGACATACATTGTTAAAACCTCCTTGGATATAAGTCAATGTCTGATCGACTTTCTGAAATGTCATTCCTTCTGGACAACTGTCAACACAAAATGGTAAATGTAACCAACAGCGGCTTTAAAGAAGTGTGTTGTTTGAGGGACATCATGGCTGGCTGAGCCGTTTCCACATTGGGCTTAGCATTTTTGCATGTTTGCATTTATGGAAATTCCATGTTTGTTGTTGTTGTTGTTAAATCTGTCAGAGGCAGAGGAAGCCAAAATGATTTCGCAATCCAAGCAGGGTCTGTCACACAGCAAGACGCTGGGTCAAAGACAAGCCTCCAGTGAAAAATGACTTTCCTTCTCTATTTTATTGCCCCTCATTTGTGCATCGTTTATTGCAAAGCTGATGGCACAAGAGCATCGTTGTGTGTGGTGCCTCCATCAAATGAAGAGTGGAAGAAAACGGGGATGAGATGCTCTTCTCATCCAGTCCACTGTATTCTCTCACTCCTCAGTAGATTTGGCAGGTCCCATACTGAGTACGTGAGGTAATTGGCATTAGTGTATCAGCTTCATCTAAACACAGGCTTACAGAATGGCTGAGTGTGTGGGGAAGCTATGTCATTTCTATGTCCAAAGGTTTCTCCATGTCAATCTACTGCATTTCCGTTTTAGTAATATTAGCTTCGGGCAGGAGGGGACGTAGTGTGATAAATATGGAAAAACTGCATCTCTCTGGCTAAGTGAGACCCATGGAATTTAGACAGAATCTCTAGCTCTGTCTCTTTCTGTCCCTCTCTCTGTTTCAATCATGTCCTCTTCCCTGACTTCTTTCAGCACAATTTAGTTTTTGAGGTGATTTAATATTCTCTTTTCTTACTGTTTACTTGTGTATTTTGAGAAAGAGAATCTGAAGCAGGCTCTGTGCTGTCAGCACACAGCTGGACATGGCGCTCAATCCTGTAAACTGTGACCTGAGCCGAAATCAAGCGTCAGACACTTAACTGACTGAGCCACCCAGATGCCCCAGTATTCTTGTTAAAATAGTATTTCCTCTGTTGGAAAGATAAGTTAAACTAGGTTGAAAAAGCCCAGCCCTAACACGTGCTGAGTAACTTTCTAGGCCCTGCAACGCAGAGGGCACCCGCATTTACAAATGCTCCCTGGCCTGTACACCGTCGATGTTGAGCCAGAAAAACCGTGCTCTTCCAGAGTCTGGGCACAGCGCCGCGGAGGACAGTGGAAGCGCTGGGAATGTGGGTACGTCCTGAAGGTCACTTTGTGGAGGAAGTTCTTTGTTGTAAACAAAATTATCAGGATGGGCAGGATGATGTGGAGAGTCAGTTAGCAGTGTCATTTCTGAGCCACCTCTTTGATCCTAGGTTCCCCTGGTCTGTGAGATGGGAACCATGGAAACAGGCCTGAATTAATCAGATGACAAGGAGCTTTATGAAGCATGACAGCCTTTAATTGGTCAGTGTTTAGGCTAGTGTTATTAATGACTGCTTACGAATTTTTACCTTTCAGTAAAAAAAAAAGTATGCCACATGGTACCACAAAGTGTACACAATAATAATTTCAACTGATACTATAAGTTAAAACTTGGCTAAAAATTTACACTGATGTTTGTCCATGTGATACATTGTTTCTCTGTGTTATGAGATGTGTTATTTCTATTGTTACTTAGATTTAATATTTTGAACCTCTAGGTACTCACTAATGGTCACTTGTACAATGACTATTATGATTATAATGTATTATTCAGAGTCACAAAAAGCAGCCTTTCATGGTAGGAACATTGCCACAGGGAAGCAACTGTTTTATTTCCTTGAGACATTTTTTATTATAATTTGCTAATATCAGTGACCTGTTGGTATTCAAGCCATCCAAGTTGAGAGCATCTCAATTTCTCAGGCCTGATAATTAGTCTCAAGACATAGAATACACACAGAAGGTGGTGGGGAGGATGGAGGTCAGAAAGACATCAGTCATGACATCGATCGATCCGTCCTTATTACCAGGCTGTGCACCCAGTGTCCCCAGGGACAAGAGGTTACATCTGTCTATATCTCAGACCGGAAGAAAGATGCCCCCAACATCCACAGACTCTGCAGGTGCCTCTTAAAGATGCTGCTGAGTCACTCATTATCGAGCAAATACAAATCAAAACCACACTGAGATACCACCTCACGCTGGTCAGAGTGGCTAAAATGAACAAATCAAGAGATTATAGATGCTGGTGAGGGTGTGGAGAGACGGGCACCCTCCTACACTGTTGGTGGGAATGTAAACTGGTACAGCCGCTCGGGAAAACAGTGTGGAGATTCCTCAAAAAGTTAACCCTAGAACTCCCTTATGACCCAGCAATAGCACTGTTGGAGATTTACCCAAGGGATACAGAAGTGCTGATGCATAGGGGCACGTGTACCCCAATGTTCATCGCAACACTGTCAACAATAGCCAAATCATGGAAAGAGCCTAAATGTCCATCACCTGATGAATGGATCAAGAAGATGTGGTATATATACACAATGGAGTACTACATGGCAATGAGAAAGAATGAAATCTGGCCATTTGTAGCAACATGGATGGAACTCGAGGGTGTCATGCTAAGCGAAATAAGTCAGACAGAGAAGGACAGATACCATACGTTTTCACTCATAGGTCTAACAGGAGAAACTTAACAGAGGACCATGGGGGAGTGGAAGGGGAGAAAAATAGTTGGGGAGAGGGAGGGAGGCAAACCATGAGAGACTCTTAAATACTGAGAACAAACTGAGGGTTGATGGGGGAGGGAAAGGGGGTGATGGGCATGGAGGAGGGCACTGTGGGGGATGAGCACTGGGTGTTGTATGGAAACCAGATTGACAATAAACTATAAATAAAATAAAATAAAATAAAATAACAAAACAAAAGCAAAAACAAAGCAAAACAAGATGCTTCCGACACACTCCTGTGCGGCAGTCCCTCGTGGGGGCGTGCGCTGCAGGTCACCGAATCTCCATGCATGTGGTCTCTTCAGCTGCTGCTCCTGACTAAACAACGGTTCTTACAGCAGTGGTGTGATGTGCCGGATATGCACTGTTACACCGTGTGCCATGACTGAAGACCAAGAATGCTCTGGCACGTCTTTGTCACCACTGGAGAGCCAAGGAGACACAGGCCAAAGAGTCCCCATCTAACAGAACTCGTGGTCCAAGAGTCCAATCCTTTTCAGGTTCACTTGAAAGCCTAAAATCTTAATATCTATGCTGGTCTGCCTTTTATTAAATATTAACGAGTATAAAGTAAAATCTTCCAAACAGACCCAGGAATCACGAATGACCATCTGAGAAAGGACAACGTATTGCCAGCTCCCTGCAGGACTGAACCATCAGAAATCACTTTACTTCTAATAACATAAGTTCACATCCTCATGTTACAAACGAAAAGCAATCTCTTTTATATCTGCTTATTTATATGTGTAACTCATTCTTTTGCTTTGATTGGGAGGTCAACAAAATAACTCAATTACAATTCAAGAAAATTTATTATTCTACGGTAATATATACAGCTGGGGAAAATCAATTTCTGCATATGCAAAATCCAAGCTGGTCTTTCTCACAAAGATGTAAGAATTATAACATCTGTGGTATAGACAATTTCTCCAAATAACATTATTAGGTATGCTACAATTGAAGCTGTCAGCATCTTTTTGCCAGGGAAGGATCCCATAATTAACTACATAACTCTCCTTCACGTCACCTAAATTACTGTTAAATGTTCTCTCTACGCTATCACTCTGGAAAACATTGCGACTTGAATCCGTGCAAATGGCAATGTTATTACTCACACAAACACTACCTGCAAATGAATGTAGAAAATCGCTGCTACACAAAATAATGCCTCTGGAGCTATCAGCTATTCAGAACAATCTGGAAATTTCTATTAACCTCTCAGGATTTCCAACTAAATGAGAACCAGAGACAATGATTAGTTTCTGAGTGCTGCCTCTTGGGTTGAGATAGATAGCTGGATATAATCTCCCAGAAGGGATGTGACTTTTTGTGCGAAATTATCTGAGGGCCAGCTTCCGCCTTCTACTTTTGCCAGACTCCAAATTCTCAGATTTCATTCAGGACAGCACATAATGTGTTGTGGTGTGTGTTGAACTTCTCCAAATGTACAACCATTTCTTGCAACAAGTATGTCTTTGCTTCGGATGCACCAACACCCCGTGGTGCCATCTGAGGACAAGCTGTTCAGAGGAGCAGAGATGATGCTGTCAAGTACGGCTGTCCAGGTAAAGCAGGAGTAGAGAGACTGGGTTTTTCTTTCCACGTAGGGTGTGCTGGGACAGTGAAGGAAGAAAGGGCAGACCACCAGGTCAGAGATGATAGAGCACTGTTTTACTGGCTGTCACTTGCTACCTAAGTGAGATCATGACTGGATCCCGTGATAGAGACAAATGTCACATCCCTAGAACTTTACTCTCACCAAGCAGCGCCGTCAACACGATGACACAGAGCTCATTCTTGTTCTTGCGAATTCAGAAGAGCGAGCTGGAAAACATCGTGCAGGTGTGAAAGGAAATGAGGAAAGTCAAGAGCTGGAGAAGCTGTACCCAAGTACTTATCATTGTCTTTCTATACTGTCATCTCAAAACACCTCAAATCCCCTTTTCCACACAACTTTGTTATGCAAAAATAATTATAGTGTTACAGGAAGTTGCAAAGAAATATTCAGGACTGCCCTGTGCACCCTTTGTCCAGCCTCTGCCAATGTTAACACTGTGCAGAGTGGTAGAACAGGACCAAGTACATTGGAACATGGGCTATAGCTTGTGTAAATTTCATCCCTTCCACCTGCGCTGCTGTGTGTGTGTGTGTCTGGTCTACAGCAAGTGTTGGGAGAGGTCATTTATACAGGAAACTAATTCTGTATTTCACCATTAAACATGGTGCCAGGTATAGTTATTAGAGATTATCAAGTTGAGCAAAGTCCCTCTCTATCCTTAACCGTCTCTAGAGTTTGTGTTGAGACTATTGAAGTCTGCCAAACACAATTTCTACTTTGAATGATAAACTTCTAGGACTTTTCTTTTCTTTTTAGGAGGTCTGATTCAGTGAATTACATAGATTGATTTTCAAATATTGAAGCAATCTGTATAACTAGGGCACATCCCCCATGGTCAGTCTGGTAAGATTTGGTTGAGTTGGTTGGGGTTTATTCCTTCAGCTTCATGATAGCTACTGGTCTGTAGGGATGTTCTGCTTTGTTCTGTTCTGTTTGGTTTTGTTTTATCTTAAATGGTCTTTACTTTTAGCATCAGGGTAATACTGGCCTCTTCAGGTGAGTTGGGAATTATCTATCCCGCTTAAAGTTTCTAGAAAACATTGTGTAAAATCAACGTTAGTTTTTCTCGTTGGAATGTTTTGCAACATTATCCAGTGAGGTCACCTGACCTTGGACGTTTGTATCAGGATCTATGTCTTCTTGGTCAATACACATCATTCACGCACTCAAGTGTAGCTTTCAATATAAAAGTAGTGATACATTTGAATTCATTTTAAAACAAAATAACCCCAAGAATATAATTTTAAAGATGAACCTGGTGAAATTTAAGAAACAAAACAAATGAACATAAGGGAAGGGAAAGAAAAACAAAATAAGGTAAAAGCAGAGAGAGAGGCAAACCATAGAGACTCTTAACAATAGAGAACAAACTGACGGGTGATGGGGAAGATGGGTGGGGGATGGGATAGACAGGTGGTAGGTGCTAAGGAGGGTGCTTGTTGGCGTGAGCACTGGGTGTTGTATGTAGGTGATGAATCACTAAATTCTACTCCTGAAACCAATACTACACTGTAGGTTAACTAACTGTATTTAAATAAAATCTTGTAAGAAAAAAAGATGAAAGTGTAAAGTTCAATGCCATGTAATTAAAATTCACTAAAAACAAGCAGACTCAGAGAGGGAAATACCATTGCATCGTTAGATTCTAGCACACATAAGTCTGCGTAATAGAGGTAGACAAATGCGAAGAGAGAAATATCGTCTATGGAATCTTAAACTTACAAACAGTCGAACTGAATATTGGGCAAAACTTGAAACATAAGATTAGAGTTGATCTGAAGGAGCACTTACAGCAGAAATTAGCTTCATGAGGAAGATTGACGAAGAACCACTTGCTTTTTTTTCCTGCGATGCAAATCTTTTTAAGTTTTCATTTTAATGGCAAGAATAGTCTTTGAACAGATAATAACTGTGTTTTATCTGGAAGAGCTTCATTCCTTAGTTAGGAACATTTGAAATAGGAAATAAGGATTTGGTTAGCCTTAAAAATGCATCCTAATTATGTATTTTGTGTATTATTATATAATATGCATTTACATATCCTTACATATCCTATATCAACATATCATATATAATTTATATATCTTATTGGATAATATAATTATATATAGTTTCTCTTTTAAAAATTTTTTTAACATTTATTCATTTTTTTGAGAGACAGAGAGAGGCAGCACGAACAGGGGAGGTTCAGAGAGAGATGGAGACACAGAATACCAAGCAGGCTCCAGACTCTGAGCTGTCAGCACAGAGCCCAACGTGGGGCTCGAACTCGTGAACCGTGAGATCATGAACTGAGCTGAAGTTGGATGCTTAACTGACTGAGTCACCCAGGTGCCCCTATGTTTTCTCTTTATTGGATAGATACCTATCATCGTTGCATACCCAAGTGCCCACAGTCTTCCAAACACCCCTGCCCCTCTGATTCTGGGGGTGTGGCTGTGCATGGGTCAGTTTGGACGAGGGGTGCAGAAAAGCATCAGTGACAGGAGGAGTCACAGGAGTCTGCAGGTTCAAGACTCTCAGAACAATGTCCACATCATGTTCACTTACTTGTGGTGAGGGGGGTGCTGGGCAAGTTCCAGGGCCGGGGCCCCCCGGGGAACTTTTATCACATGCGTGAGCTACACCTGTTACACTGTAATTAACCGGGGTTGTGGTTGCCAGAAGGTGATGTGGGATATAGCCTCTATTTCCCCAAAATTGGAATTCTAGAGCTAACTTTATCCCGTCCTTTTTTTCATTCTCCTTTATATGAATTCCACAACTGCTATTGCCCTCACCACAGAATGTTCTCGTTTCTGCTACTCTTTGTCTTGACGGTGTTTCCAAGGACACAGAGTCTCCTTCCCTCGTGCCCAGTTTACACGCTCTTTGCCTCGGCCACTTGGCAGCACGCTGGGCACACAAGCCATGTCCCCTTCTGCCCTGCAGTATCTTTTGAGGTCAGACGGTCTAGGAAAACAAATCTGGAACAAAACAGACACATTTAGAAAAATAACAATAGTTTTTAACCATTTTCACATTAATTTTGTCCAGATACAAGGTGTATCTGAGCAGACCAGGTCTATGTGCTCTAGTCTATGCCATAGGCTGGGATTTTTCCAGAATTTCTCGGTGGTGAAATATTACACCATGAACCTAAAAGGCTTTGTAGGATCAGAAGCATTTTATTGAGATTCAGCCACATGACACCATCTATATCATGAAGCCCAAGCTTAAAGAAATAAAGGTCAACAGAAAGAAATATACTAATAAAAGTTTCTGGGCAAGGGTAAATTCTGAATTTAAGGAGATAAAGTATTCTAGCAAATAATACTTTTTTATCTCAACATTAGTTATTATTTCCTACTGGAATCTCTACATTATACTGAAGTTTAATTTTAGTTATAGACTTTAGAATGGATTATTGGACTTGTTATATCTTTCATATTTATTTTTTCACAGTGTAGATGGTACATTCTAATTTCTGTTACTTATGACTTTGACCTTAGATACGGCATCTCCTATAGAAATACAATACACTTCTGTCGAACTTGGTGAAGGACAACACTTATTAACCTTGTTTCCACTGTCAAAGTGGGTATCCGAAGGCCGTTTCCACAGACTGATGTTGATGTTGTGGGTGGCGTTTGGTCCAGTGCTCCCTGGGCCTCTGTGTCCCCAGTCACAGAGCCAGTCCCTTCCTCCCCTGCCCCAGAAGGAAACGCTAGTCACAGCAGTGCGGTATTTCGTCATCACTGACCTTAGCATGGTGAACACGGCTCCGCTGTTTGTCCTCTGCAACATGTAGCCAAAGCCCCGTCAGCAACCAGACCTCATAAAGGGGCATTTGTACTTGTGGGGTGAGCGTTCGCTGAAACAATTTCTCTTACGTTACAACACGTGCTGCGTGCGAGGGAGAGAAAGGAGCTGATGGAACGTCCTCTGCCGGCAGGACAAGGACCCATTCGGCCACAACACTTTTCTGCGGGAACGCTGCCAGTCGGAGCGAGCACAGCCACGTGGCGGGACGTGTGTGCGCCGCGCGCTCGGCCGTCCTGTGGACGCTGAATGAGCGTGTGTGTCCCTGGGGCCCCGTCCCTTAGCGACATCCTGGGGAGCCGACACTGCAGGCCCTGTGCGGTCACCGGCAGGTGGGTGTGCCTGCTGTCACAACGACTGAGGAGAATCCCGGGAGGTGTGTTCACTTCTCGTGCATTTTGGGGGCACCTGGGGGGCACAGCTGGTTTCCTACTTCAACTCAGGTCGTGATCTCCCAGTCCATGAGTTCGAGCCCTGCATCAGGTTCTGTGCTAACAGCTCGGAGTTTGGAGCCTGCGTTGGATTCTGTGTCTCCCCGTCTCTCTCTGTTCCCCTGCTCCCGTTTGTGCTCTGTCTCTCTCAAGAATGAATAAGCATTAAAAAAATAAATTCTGTACATTTTTTTTGTTAAAGACACCAGGTTTTAGTGATGGTTTTCATTAGAGGAGATATAGTTTAGGACTTAAATATAAACCAAGGGTGAGATGTATCAGTGATGTGTGCTCTATGTAAGATATCTAGTACAAGTAAATCAACAAGTATATATCATATACTCTATGTTACCCTTTTGAGGCATTTCTTTTTTTACGTTTATTTATTTTTGAGAGACAGAGAGACAGAGTGTGGAGGAGGAGGCTGGAGAAAGAGAGGAAGGGAGAGAGAATCTGAAGCAGGCTCCAGGCTCTGAGCTGTCAGCACAGAGCCCAACACTGGGTTCAGACCCACAGACCGTGAGATCGTGACCTGAGCCTTAACCGGCTGAGCCACCCAGACGCCCCTCTTGGGGCACTTCTCAGGTAGTACGTTTATATTTCTATAGCTTGTCACTAATTTCCATGTGTTTAAATTCACAGAGATAAGCTCAGAAGAATTTTGTATCACATGTCTTTAAAAATATTCATATATGCTACATATAGATGTTTTCTTTTAGCTAAATATAGATTTTAAAATGTAATACAAGTTATCTGCAGAGCGTATCTGACCTCTGATTTTAGATGAGAGCCCTGTCAGCCTTGACTTAGATACTGGCGTCTGTCCCTCCTTTGGGAGCCCCTACTCCTCACTGCCACGTAAAGTACTCTTGGCACAGACACAAAATGATGCTCACAAAATGGGGAAGTTAGTAGCCACAGATTGGCCTCGTGTGGGACAGAGCGGAACCGAGAGTCCAAAAGCACATCGGTGAGAACAGGGAGCAACAGAAATGGTGGTTTCAGATGTGGTGCTCTTGGCATCGCAGGAGGCTCAGCTCCTTCAGGAACGTGCCCAGCGGGGTGTCAGGGGTGCTGGAGGGGGCACCCGGCGGGGTGTCAGGGGTGCTGGAGGGGGCGCCCGCGGGGTGTCAGGGGTGCTGGAGAGGGCGCCCGACGGGGTGTCAGGTGTGCCGGAAGGTAGCCAGGTTCCGTGTGCCCCACTGTCATATCCTTCCTTCTTGCAAAATGCCATGAATTCTCTCAGGGAGCCAAACTTCATGTGATGACATTTTCCTATTTCCCGGCATCACTGAGGAGTCTGATTTCTTGCAAATGTGTATATATCACACATATATATGTATGTATGTATATGTATGGCAAAACGTGATTAATTCAGCTGTTAGGAGTCAGTGTCCTATTTTCCGTAGAGACTGCAGGTTCACTGGGAAATCTCTACGTCCTACCTTCCTCCAAAGTGCACCTCAGCGTTCCTGCCTCTCCACGGAGCTCCTACTGGACATTTCTCCCTTCATGCTTTTCAAATAAAACTTAAAACACACACAGGAACCGTCTTGGGGCACCAGCAGTGGTGGACTGCTCTGGAGAAGCACCCTGCAGGTTAAATCTGAGCTCAGCGCCCCGGGCCTGTGCAAGCACAGGGCAGGGAGCAGGGAGTCCCCTTCTGGGTCCAGCCCCTCCACCCCTGCCCCGCCTCTTCTTTCGCCCATTCTCCTGGTTCCTCTGGCCAGACACACAGGGATTTGCCAGCTTTATTGTCCTGAGACACGCCTGTCACCTTGGGGTCAAGACGTAGGAAAACAGGAGGGACACCAGTCACCCCCTGGGGGTCCGTCTCCCACACAGTCTACCTGCATTTGGTCTACTCTTCACTTTTCAGAGTCCAGACTTAGTTGCTCTTTATGTTTTGTCCAGTTCGTGGTTGCACTCACCCCGAGAAAGGCTGAAAGGGGCGTGGGGCGGCATGTCAGCCGGTAAGGACATCAAAACACATGCGTGAAAGCCAGACCACCCTCCGTGACGACCGCTCACTCAATGGCTCAGGCCAGCCCCCGACGCATCCCCATCCCACTACTTTGTGCACAGCCAGCGTTTGGCTCAACAGCGTCAGACAAGACCTCTTAAGATGCATCCTCTCGGGGCATCTGGTGGGGGCTCAGTTGACTGAACATCCGACTTTGGCTCAGGTCATGATCTCGCGGTTCGTGGGTTCCAGCCCTGCATCGGGCTCTGTGCTGACAACTCAGAGCCTCGAGCTGCTTCAGATTCTATGACTCCCTCTCTCTCTCTCTGCCCTTCCCCCATTCATGCTCCGTCTCTCTCTCAAGAAGAAATAAAAACATTAAAAAAAAAAAAGATGCATCCTCTTCAGGACACCTGGATGACTCAATCAGTTAATCACCAGACTCTCGATTTCAGCTCGGGTCATGATCTCACAGTTCATGAGTTCAAGCCCTGGATGGGGCTCTGTGCTGACAATATGGAGCCTGTTTGGAATTCTGTCTCTCCCTCTCTCTCTGCCCCTCCTCTGCTCATGCTCTTGCTCTTTCTCAAAATAAATAAACATTAAAAAAATACTAGAGATAAGTAAATAAATACAAGGCACCTTCTTCTACACAGGCACCAAACTAAATACAGCAGCTCTGACTTTGGTCTGGTCTGCTGCCGGCAAGTGGCCCCTCTCTGTGGAGCCAGGCTTACAATCTTGCTGCTGTGGTGCTGAGGGGAGCCTGTTAACACCCTGTCACCTGGCCCCTTGTGCCCCTCCAATCTGGTCACCTCACTCGGTCAGGGGCTCGCTCAGCCCCTGCCCCTGCTCACCCCCTGCCCCCCGCTGCTCCGGGCACACTGTGCGCCGGCAGCGTCCTGCCTGCCCCCCGCTTTCTGCATGCTCATCTCTCTTCCCACAGTCTCCACCCAAATCTCACATTGTCCGCAATATGGTCACTGGTCTGTCCAACAGAACGTATTCATCCTGTGCTGCTCTTTGCTCTCGTTATAATTAAATTTCGTTTTGCACATACATTTCTCATTGTCCACGTTCCTACTAGAATAGAAGTTCTGTTAGGATGGACGCCCATCTATTTTGCTTCTTGTTCTCCGCTGCCCCTGAGAGCAGGCGGGAACAGTGTCCGAGCTGGACCAGCACGTGGGAAGTGTTCCATGTTTGCTCAGAACGACCATGTGCGGGAAAGCAAACTTTGGCTGGTAAAAGGAGCCACAGTGACAAATCCGTCATGAGTGGGGCAGGTGTCTGGGTTCAGCATTTAGAGATTCCGCTAAAGTCCGATGAAGGGTGAAACTTTGGAAGTGGTCAGAGATTTTATTTTTAATTCGATTTCCACTCCCTCCTGCACTGGTGACCTTTCAGCCCATGGACACCTTCTTCCATGATGTCTATGCTGAAACCTTTTCCAAATTCTCAGAAAGCCACCGACTATGAAATAGTTGTTGCCTTTCATTCCGGACACACGTACGGTGAGCAGGTGTGACTGCCCCATGCTACCAGAAGATTTCTGACGCTGACAGAGAGCACTCCAGCAGGGAAGAGACAGAGAGAGAGTCCCTGGCTGGCCCCACACTGTCGGCACAGATGTGGGGCTTGAACCCACGAACTGTGAGATCATGGCCTAAGCTGAAGTCAAGAATCGGGCGCTTAACCAACTGAGCCCCCCAGGCACCCTCTGATGCTGGTGTCTTATTTCACACACCATCCTGTGTTTCTCCTTCATTTCTATGGATTTGGCCAGACTGTTTCCGTCTTCCTCCACTGGGACTAAAGAGGCATGTGTATCTCTTAGCTCTTT
This sequence comes from Helogale parvula, assembly GCA_004023845.1. NCBI lineage: Eukaryota > Metazoa > Chordata > Mammalia > Carnivora > Herpestidae > Helogale > Helogale parvula. The sequence continues at coordinate 231,552 of PJEM01001848.1, forward strand.
AGTAAACTCTGTGAGATGTTCTTGTATGACAAGTTTTAATGAATGTGTTAGTTGTGTTAATATTTAATACAATTCTATCATCATAGATGATAAAGAACTATCATATGTCATATATATCATACATATAAGAGGCACACACTTCTGGTTATAAAATAAATAAGTCATAGGGATGAAAAGTACAGCATAGAGAACATAGTCAACAGCGCTGTAATCATGTCATTTGCCGAGTAAACTCCTCACAGAGAGCCTGCTGTAATGCTCCAAGATGAATACAACCATGTATGTCAACTGCCCATCAATTAAACAAAGAGCTGTGATGTACTTATATATACTATGTAAGCTCACGGATTGTCGGTGTTTATACCCATTTCCTAAGTATTTGATAGGACTCATATGTGATTCAGTGATTTACTCAGGTCGTATGCATTCAGTTTTAATTGACAGTCCTTTCATACACCCTTGTTTCAGGATATACTTCTAACTGGGTTAGACTTCACTGTGCAGAATGATATAATTAATCACAGTAAGTTTCAGTCAAAAATCTTTATTCATTCCAGGGTGTGCACCTGGTCATAATGATTGTACAATGGAGATGCTGGCGATGGTTAGGTCCTACTTGTTTAAACTGATGCGTCTGTTTTAGCTAATTAGGAAAAACCATTTAGGGTGGGAGGGAAATCTGTGGCCTAACCCTCGAATCCACCAGGCGATACCTCCTGTTCAATTGGGAATACATCCAACACTCACCATTTCACAGCCGGGGACCTGGCCCTGCCGCCTGTGGCCACACCGCCAGTTAGAGACACAAGTGAGGCCTACGGCCCTGTGTGCCCCCTTCACAGCCTGAAGTTTGGGTTCACACCATCCTGCCCGGCCCCGACCTAAGGTCAAAGGAAAGATAGGGGAGTGTCTCCCTGTGTCAGTGTACAGGGGCTGTGGGGGTGCTCACCCCATCGGTGGGTCTCTCACTCTGGCAGAAAGAAAGAAGACACCGGTAAGCAGCCCTTGGATTTTGCCACCACCACAACCTCACAGATGACTGTATCCACCCCATGCTCTGTGATCATCCGTAAGAAAGAAGGGGGTCCGCTGTGGGGCCCCTGAGCCCCCTCTGAAACACATTCCTCTAGAACCAATTCCTCCTGGCATCATTCTTTAGCTCCGTTTTCAAAGAAATCGTGACGAGTGAGACTCCACTGAGTAGCAAACCCTTGAATAGACTCGAACATGGTCATTAAACTGCTCCTCCTTCTACCTTTTGTTTGGGTGACCAACTCAGGTCTCCTCATCCACCGGGAACACGGCGCCCCTTCCTTCTGAGTTTGCAGGCTTGCGATGGTGCCATCATTGTGTGCATGAGCAGGAGAACATCACTGAGTGTACGTACACCGCCTTTCCTCCACAGAAATAAAACTTCCAGTGAGCGATGTTCCACTGGAAAAGGTAATGGCAATCAATGGCAATTACACGTTTCAGCTCTTGAGTTAATAAAGTGTCCAGGAGAGAACACAAGAATGCATTTTCATAAGGAAAGGAATTAAGGTCCAATGGATAGGCATTTAAACTTTCGAAACACTCATGACTATATTCCTCACTGAAGGAAAAGATGCCTTCGTAAGAGTCAGTGCAGAGGATTAGGTGTTTCCTGGTACGTTAACAACACAAAGCCAGTGGAAAGTTACTGAAGGGAAGAAGTGCAGGACTGAGTGTCTGAGTCAGGAAGCGTGTGAAGAGACCGTCACGGAGGTGTGCTTTAACAAAATGTAGACTGAACTGTATCCTGGAATGAAATAGTAATGTGTAGTTCAGCCTATATATATAAAATATAGATATAGAATGGAAGAGAGACCTCCAGCTCCTGAAATGTGCTGTGGCAGACCTTCCGAGTAAGCCCCAAATGAAATAAAGAACCCGCTGGACAATGCTGATGGATGGACTGACGGATGTAGAATGCGTTGCTAAGTCAGCAAAACATTAAGGCACATAAAGGACCTCGAATAAAGTGAAAGCGGGGACGAGGGTGCAGTAAGCTCCCACCTGAGGGGTCTTGGAATCCTGAAGATGTGCAACAACAGCAACTCTCCTTTTGACGGAAAGCAAAATAGTGCAGCCGCTTTGGAAGGCAGCTGGGCAGGTTTGCAGAGCCAGCCACAGTCTTCCCATACAACCAGCAACCCTGGGCATTGACCCAAGTGATGTGAAAACTTATGGACCCACCGGAGCCTACACGTGAGCGTTCGCAGCAGCTTTATTCATATTTGCCAGAACTTGCAGGCAGCCAGGACGCCCTTCAGTAGGTGATGGATAAATAAACTGTGGTCCATCTGGACAACGGGATATTCCTCAGCGCTAAAAAGAAACAAGTTATCGAGCCGTAAAGGGACATGGAGGAAGCTCAAATGCACATTGCTAAGTGAAGCAAGCCAATACGAACAGGCTGCGAGCTATCTGATTCCAGCCCTACGGCATTCTGGAAAAGGCAAAACTCTGGAGACAGTAAAACGATGAGCGTGGGCGGGGGCGTGCGGGGGAGGGGACAGAACGCACCTGTAGACCCCTGAGGGTTTGCAGGACAGCGTAAACACTCTGTGTGACACTGTGATGTGAACATAGGACCCTGTATGATGGTACAAATGACGGAATGTTTGGGATTGTGAACTGTGGGCTCGGGTGAGGATGACATATCCATGTGTGTCCATCGGTTATAACAAACGTCCCATCTGGTGAGTGGGGGCTGTACACAGGGTGGCATGCTCTGAGGGGGGAGGTCTACCTGTGAACTTCTCCAGGAAAATAAAATCCTTTAGAAAAAATAAGATTGACAGAAGACCATGGGGGGAGGGGAAGGGGTAAAATGAGTTTCAAACATGGAGGGAGGCAATCCATAAGAGACTCTTAAATATAGAGAACAAACTGAGGACTGATAGGGGGCAGGGGAAATGGGCAATGGGCACTGAGGAGGCACTTGTTGGGATGAGCACTGGGTGTTGTATGTAAGCAATGAGTCACGGGAATCTACCCCGAAAGCCAAGAGCGCAGTGTACACACTGTATGTGAGCCGACCTGACAATAAATTATATTAAAAAATATAAGATTCAGTTGATCTAAGATTCCAAAATTAGAACACCAGGAGTCAATAAAAACAGTGCCAGCCCTGTGCTAGTACGAAACGTGCCAGGTTTATTGAGAGACGGACTGTGAGAGAAGACGTTGGCTCAGTCAACACTGATGCCTACGAGCTGGCTACTCACAGGGAAACTATATCACATTTGGCTTCCTGGTTTGCACCACACACACACACACACACACACACACACACACACACACACACCCCTCTCCAGGTGGACTCAATACTTAGGTGTGGGAAAGAATCACCATCTTTAGAATATCTTTGTGATAAAGTTCTTAGTTTTAAACAGAACGAATAATAAAAAGAGAAAAAACCAGCCACAAACAGGGAGAAGATCACTGCAGACACAGACTCTACCATCATCAATACCCTCAATACAGACAAGCTCCTTATGGTCAAGTAAGCATGTGAACAATCCATAAAGATGGGGAGAAAAACAACTTGAATGGATGGTTTGCCGAGGATTAACTATATTTGATCCATAAACATGTGAAAATATGTTCAACTTAATAACAAGTAGAGATGTGCATTGGATCTAAAATGTGAGACCACTTCATACTTAAGCTATAGGCAAGCTGAAAAGTTGGTTAATATTTGGGGCTCCTGGGGGGTTCAGCTGGTTGAGCATCTGGCTCGCAATTTGAGCTCAGGTCATGATCTCACGGTTTGTAAGTTCAAGCCTCACGTCAGGCTCCATGCTGATAGCTCAGAGCCTGCTTGGTGTTCTCTCTCTCTCTCACTCTCACTCATGCTCTCCATAAATAAATAAATAAACATTTTATAATTTTTTAAATATTTTATTTATTCTTGAGAGAGAGAGAGACAGAGTGAGCAGCAGAGGGTCAGAGAGAGAGGGAGACACAGAATCCGAAGCAGCTCCAGGCTCTGAGCTGCCATCACAGAGTCCGATGTGTGGCTCGAACCCACAAACCATGAGATCATGACCTTAGCCGAAGTTGGACACTCAACGGAGTGAGGTTCCCAGGCACCCCAATAAGTAAACATTTTAAAAAGTTGGTGAATATCCAGGGATGAGCAAGATGTGAGCAAAATGAAGGTGCATTCGCCGTTTATCAGATGACCCTGGTACCAGAACTTTGGAAACGGTTCCCACAATCCTTGGCAAGTTGGAACATGGATGTCATCTGCTGTGTGGCTGTCCTACAGCAAGTGTGTTTCCTGCAGAAACTCTCACACGTGAGTCCCAGAAGACATGACTCAGAATGTAGACAGGATCACTGTTCATAATATCCGCCTGCTGGAAACAGTGTCAGCTCTTTCCACAAGGAATAAACTCAGGTAGGGTCAGAGAATCGAATACTCCAAAGAAAACAAATGTGTCTCATACCATCAAGAGAAACAAGTGAACAGAAAAAATAAAAAGCAAACAGGAGGAATCCATTTATGCAACATTCAGAAAGAAGTGCCCGAAACAGATTTTTAGGAGAATAACTATAAATGGATAAAGTGGAATGGTGAACACAAAATTTGTGATAATGGTTGTTTCTCGGGGGGAGAGGGGAGAAGAAAAGGAGCAATTGAAGACTTCCCTGGAAGTTTGTAATACACTGGCAATTCTTGTTCTGTTCTAACATTATACATTATTTTACAGATGCTCTTTATGAATCTGCATCAAGTATGAGTTTTTAAAGTAAAATAATACTCTGGTTTCTCTTGAGATCGCATAAATCTTTCGCCTTTTTAAAGTAAAATAAAGGGGAGTGCCTGGGTGGCTCAGTCATGTGAGCGTCCAACTTCGGCTCAGGTCATGATCTCATGGTTTGTGGGTTTGAGCCCCACATCGGGCTCTGTCCTAACAGCTCACAGCCTGGAGCCTGCTTCGGATTCTGTGTCTCCCTCTCTCTCTTTGCTCCTCCCCCACTCGTGCTCTGTCTCTCTCTGTCTCTCAAAAAGGAATAAACATTTTAAAAGTTTATTAAAAAGTAAAGTAAAATAAAGGAAGTATACATTTTCTTGTTTTGCTCTGCATCAAACTGTACATTTTGTGAAAGGGACCTCGTGAAGCATGGCCATGCTTTCTGTACGTAATACCAATTTTGTAATGGAAGGTTATACAGAAGTGTTAAGCCCAATGCATCTCCCTAATGAGGACGATATGGCTCAAAATGGAGGTGGCTTCCTTTCTGTGTGTCAAGGTGCTGAAGTGTTTGTTTCTTCTCATTGTGTTCTTGGTGATGACCGCATACCGATGCATCCTTGCTCGCGTGCTAACTTCCCAGATGCCCTGGGATGTGACAAGAAGCCTGTAAGGGTGACCTTGGTCCTGATGGACACACAGGTGGCTGCAAAGTACTGGCTACAAACTCTCTGCTCCTGGGGCTGTGGGTGGCTCAGTCGCCTAAACAATCCAAATCATGTGGTTTATGCTCTAATTATCCTGGTTTGTGTTGAGTAGTGAACTCTGGACATAATCTCGGAGTTATCTCAAGGAACTTGGATTTCTATTAAATCTGAGAGGCCCAAGGACAGTAACTATTTTGAAAATCATCTATCAGGGGGAAAAAAAGTAGCCTTGACGATAACTTTAAATTACTATTTACACTTCCTAAAAATTACGGAACCTTGATGTACGGAGCCCTCTGCTGAGAGACTGTCCTCAGATATCGAGGCCCCCTCTCTTTACCCCAGTGTTCTGTACAGTTTCCAAAGGGGTCGAGTTGTCCCACACAGATGAGCTGGGCGGGATTCCACATTCAAGTTCACTTCCAGGTAGCAATGCTACGAGTAGCATGCCTACGTTCCACCTCAGCTTCTCATCCTTGGTCACTTCTGCCTCCTCGTGACTGAGAAAGAGACACAGAGAAGTATTTCCTGAGATCCCACCACTGTCCCCACCCACACCACTGTCCCCACCCACACCACTGTCCCCGAACCAGGTAGATTCAGGCTTGAATTTTATATTGAGATTTAGGTCTCACTTTACTGTGGAGAGCATTTCATTTTTTACTTTGTGACCAGATTATAAACAGAAATTTTGTATTATTAAATTAATATTAATTAATTTATTACTAATTATTTTATTTTATTAATTAATTTGTTGTTATTAGTTCTTAATATTGAATAATCTTTATTATTTCTACACTTAATTAAAAGGACCTAATTTTTTTCTATGTCTATACCTACAATAGGTAAGAGGAGATTATTTTTATCTACTTATATGTTCTATTTAGTGGCATTTTTTGGCAAAAAATTTCTTAAATTCCATAATGATTCCTAATGACGGCCGTCAGAATAATGTCAGTCCAGCTACACCTTATTGGGCTCAGGACAGCTGAGGGAAGGAAAGAGAAACAAGACAGTTTACTAGGTCTCCAACTAAAAGTTTGATTTTTTTAAAGCTTTTTATTGAGGCCCAAAAATATATATGTTAAAAAGATTCCCAGGAAATTTCTCCAAAACATCCACAGTTGAAAGCAATTCCTCAAACTCTGCGCCCAGGATTTCATTACTGACATCGTTATGAGGTAGGGTAGGGCGAAACCAGGAACACCCGCTATTCAAATGCACTCAGTTGGGTTTTTCTCTGATGCCCCCAAAACTGGAGGCAAAACTGCTGGAAATATTTTTTATCTCTCTGTCATTAACCCAAATCTTACCAAACAGAACCATGAAACTGTAAACAACACATCCAATTTGTTTATATGATAGCATTATAGTATAAGATAATAAAAATGACATGATTTCTAACTTCTTATGACAATTGCTGGAAAACATTAGATTTGATCTCTAAACACAGAAAATATTACGCCCTATAACGTGTGGTCATGTGACATTTACTGCATCCATATTTCTTAAAGCAATGTGTGCGACTTTGTGTCAATGAGCACCTCTTCCCTCACTGTCGGTGTCATGGTCGCTTGCTCTGATTGGCTGATGAAGACGTAGGCTACTGGGTACAAGCTGTGTGACGTGCACCGGCAGCGATGAGGGGCCCCCAGGGCAAGCGGACCTGAGGCTTTCTCCTGAGCTGTGACACACAGACCACACATTCTGTTAACACTGATTGGCCAACACTCACCTGCGTCCATGCGCGCGCACGCACGCACACACACACACACACACACACACACACACACCCACACCTGACACTTCTCACAACCCTGGTATTTTGACTTTAAATGGTAATATATCAAATTGCAGCCACGGTCTGGTGCGTACACCCTGAGGTGGAGGTCATGGCCCTGTATGGAGTCTGCTGAGACCCCTTGCCAGCCTGGCCCACCTCCGACCCCACCTGGGCTGTCAGAGGTAGTGCTTGTTGGGCACTGAGCTGGGTGGGGAAGTGGGGACGCCGAGGCTCCAGGTGAAGAGACACCATCTATGCAATTTGAGTAAAATGACCAGAACTGGTTATGTCCCCTTTTCTAAGACCTGGAAGGATCCCAGAAAATAAATGCTGTCTTTTCTTTTCTTTTCTTTTCTTTTAATTGTTTTTTTAATTGTTTTATTTATTTGAGACAGACAGCGCAAGCAGGGGAGGGTCAGAGAAGGAGGGAGACACAGAATCCAAAGCAGCCTCCAGACGGGGCTTGAACTTATGAACCGTGAGATCATGACCTGAGTCGAAGTCAGACACAACCGACTGAGCCACCTAGACTCCCCAATGCTGTCTTTTCTGCCACTGGGGGCCACCGTGCTGAGTCAGGCAGCAACAATCACAAGTGTCGGAAATGTGAAGACGCCAGTTGTGCCTGCACAGACCCAGGTTCCATCCCCAGGGTCCTCAGAGGACCCCTCCCCAAACCACACGTGATTGAACGCACCCTGCAGGGTTCAGGGACCCTGCAGCACAGGGAGAAGTGAGCCTGAGCACAGTGGTCACGGCCTGAATTCCCTCTGGGTGACACTCATTTTCTCCAGGAACAGCACACGGGCACATATTTAAGATATTTTTAGTTTATTTATTTATTTTGAGAGGAAGAGAGAGAGAACCACCAGGGAGGGGCAAAGAGGGAGAGAGAGAGAGAGAGAGAGAATCCCAAGCAGGCTCCGCACTGTCAGCACCGAGCCCAACACGGTGCTCAATCTCATGAACTGTGAGATCATGACCTGAGCCAAAGTCAAGAACTGGATGCTCGACCAAATGAGCCCCCCAGGCACTCCTAAGATTTTTTTTAATTGAGGTAACAGACGGCACATTTTCAAAGTCAAATAGTATCACAGACCCCGGGAACGGGTGCCAAATGCCATTCCATTCTGCTCCTCCGTCTACAGAGACATGCATCTATTAGCTGTTTCTTCTATATTGACTCTGATCTGTCTAAGTATCACGCTGACCTGAGCACTTCTTTACTTTTCAAAGACCCAGCACTGGTCTCCCATATAGAAGTTCTAGACGTGGTTTCTTGCTCTCCCCCAGGCGCACTCTCCTGCTACTGTTCCTTCCACCGAGGTTGATGTGGCATATTCAGCTGATTGCCTTGTTTTCATATTTAATTTATCCTCTATGGTTATCATTAATTTGGGCAAAAACTTTCAGGGAAGACAAACAACATGATTTGGTCACACATTCACATCAGGAAAGCAATCACTGTCCTTTTGTGGTCGCTGGTCCTCAAGATCTGTTTCCCAGAGCTTTCTGCTGCAGACTCCACTGGCCACCGCCTAATTCCGCTGCAGAGCTGTGATGTGGCCATTCCCTTTGAGAAGATCCCGGGGGTCCCGGCTCCCACACTGCTTAATGGAAACTACTGTTTTCTAGATTCATGTCATCTCTGTCACTGTTTATTCTTGCACTGTAACAGAATATGTCCTGCAATAGTTTCTTCCTGAGAAAAAAACTACAAGGAAGCTATAATTTTTTAGTATCAAAATATGTGAAAATGTCTTTATGTTATCCTCTCCCGAGCGTGACTGGTCATAGTATTTTCGAATTGTATTTCCTGAAAAATGTGATGGCCTGTCTCCATTCGAGCTTCTCACGATGCCATTGGGTTTATAATTCTCTGGATGCCATGTTTTCTTCCCCCCTCTCTGAAAGTCAGTCAGATCCAGTCAAGAAGAGAATGTAAAGAACTCTAGATGTGTCTATCAGAGGGAATCGAACACAGCAAATTGGTTACGGAAGTGTTGGAATGCTGAAGAACGAGGAGAGGAAGGTGAGACAGGAATAAAGAACGGACGTGCACCTGTTACCTCCGTTGAGCCATTGGCCATACTGCCCTGCATAGTGGACCCCCAAGCACGGACGAGCTGCTGCACTGCGGGCACCGGAAGCTTGGTACCCCCAACCCCCGGCAGCCAGAGTAGCCGCGGCTGCTGCCACCACGCCGGGTGATGGCGGCCAGAAGTCAGTTCTGCTCTCCTCCAGCCTTCTGATCGACCCCTGCACCTGCTGACAGAACACAAGACGAAGGAGAGTGGCTGGAGAGTCCGAATGACTCAGTGTGCCTGTCCCAGCTCTTCTAATGGCGGTGCGTGGCAGAGAAGGAGCGTCCTGGCTGAGAACGGTAGCCAATGCTTAGTGACATCGTCTTCTTTGGCAAATAAGCACTCTTATTCTCAGCCTTCACCTGGACTTTAAATTCCATGCAACAATGCCACAAATACATGTCTCTACCTTATAGGATTCAGTGATCTCTGTTTATCCCTTCCTCCGAAAGGGAGAGAAAAAATGTCTACTCAGTTACGCAGTCCGCCTTTGCAGCTACCTACCTCCTAATCTGCTTCAGAGTCTTTGTCCGATATTGTAAGTCAGTCATCAATCCATTAACAGGCATCATACCAAACAGCAGAGTGACTGGACCCACGCCCACAAAAAGCAGTAGCGGCACATTACTGTTCTTCCCCTGGTATTCTAGATCAATTCAGCCCAGCCTGTTTTTTTCTGAAAGGCATATTATCTGAGTGGTAATGTTAACAAAAAGCTCAGTGGAAACCATTATTGTGCCTCTCTGTGCGGGGACTGCTCCTTTGAACATCAATATTTCCAAGTAAACAGAGCCCCAAATCGAGGGGATCTGAAAAAGAAAATATGCAGTTAATTCTTAGGTTCAATGGTAAGAGAAGTCACTCGCATTTCTACCTCTTGAAAACTGGATTTTCTGTCTTGGCTTTTGGAGACAGTGACCACACACAGGGTGGGTTCTCAGTGTTTGCGATAGCGCCCAGGACCGCAAACCAACTTTCTAAGGGGGTGTCGGTCAGCTGGTCCCACAACTGGATCTTCCCGGGCCACTCCATCCCTCCGTAGAGCCAGCTGCTTCTGGGTTAAGAAGGCCTCCCCCTCCTTCTGTGTACGGGGTGAGACAGATGAATTCCATGGGTGTAGGATCATTGTCCAAGTTCTTTGCCTAAAATGAGTTCCACTTTGGGAAGCACTGTGTGTGAGATTCATCAATGGCAAAGAGGGAATTCTACGAGGGAGCAGCCTTTGCAAACAGGACACTGTATCTATGTCTAGAAGAACCGTGTATTCCAGTGATGAGAACAGCTGTCTAACCTCCACTGGGAAATATCCCAAAGGGACCGCCCTGCCTCAAGGTGGCTAGACGATTTCCCCCAAGGAATGGCATCTGTAGTTATTAAACACTGGTCTCCACTCTCTTCCCGTTGGGCACCTGACCATGTCAATGGTCTCACCCAGCGTGGGAAGGGAAAGTCCCTGTTTTGAACCAAAGTATACCCCACACCTGGGAAGGCACGAGTACTTTGCACATGGACACAGTGGGCAGACACTCTGTGTCTGGGGAAAAGGGAATGGACGTCTTCAGAACCAATGGGAGGAACCACCTGATTACTTAACATCTCCTTTGAGGGGTGCCTGGGGGGCTCCATGGGTTAAGCCTCCAACTTCGGCTCAGGATCTCACATTTGTGGGTTTGAGCCCCACGTTGGACTCTGTGCTGACAGCTCAGAGCCAGGAGCTTGCTTTGAATTCTATGTCTCCTTCTCTCTCTGCCCCTCCCCCTCTCATGCTCTGTCTCAAAACTAAATAAAACATTAAAAAAAATTTTTTTTAATTTTCTTTGAAGTTTGTGTCCTCTTTGAGGATTTACATGCCACACCCATGAGATTCATCTGTTCGGAATGTAATGCACTCCATCCTCCCCTTTACCACATTTTCTTTCTAATTCTTCAAATCGGTCTTCCCAAGCCACTGACTACTTAGCTAAGCCATTTAGCACACTCCATGACTCAATGCAGATCCATGTCTCTAGACGTCTCTATATCCAGGAAAGGCGGGGAAACAGAATTATTGTGTAAATTCTGCCCAGTAGGTAGATATATGCTCACCACACCCCTTCTTACTAGTGGAATGTTAGCCTGGTAGCGTTTCCTGTCTTGCTGGGGGTCCTGCCAGGAGATTATGAATCATCATCAGTCAAACAGGCCTGAGGTCTCCCCTCACCCCAGTCAATCGCGCACCAGCAAGTCTCCGTAAAGCACAGGTGCCCGTCAAGAAACAAGAGCAAGGCGACAGAAACCATCCTCAGGAGACTCTGAGCCACCTGTTACTGCAATGTATTTAAGACTTCAAGAACTGCTCAAGCATATTTACATATGCAAATGTGTGTGTGTGTGTGTGTGTGTGTGTGTGAGCTCTCTGGACATCTCTTAGCCCCGGCAGGCAGACACAGGAAACAAACCACAGCTGCATTGGAAAAGACGAACATCCTCACCACAGTTTGGGCAAAGCGTTCCATCAGTAATCACACCCCGTAATGATTGTTAGCCTGAGAATCAGGCGATTTTATGTCTCATGTCTTTTTACAACATAGTGTTCATGAAGTTTCTTTCTTGTTGCTCTTGGTAACTTTTTCTAGTCCATTTAAAACTGTGTAACCAGCCCATGTTCACTGCACGATGGCCACACTAGTTTTTGTTTTATGCTGTTGTTTCTCGTTTGTTTATAATGTGGATTTTAGTCACTGTGTTTCTGTTTTCTAACAATAAAGGACATATTGTAATGTGTTGTGTTTATTTCATTAACAATTTTTTAATGCTTATTTATTTTTGAGAGAGAGAGACACACAGAGAAAGAGAGAGTGGGGGAAAGGTAGAGAGAGAGGAAGACACAGAATCCGAAGCAGGCTTCAGGCTCTGAAATGTCAGCACAGAGCCTGATGCAGCCCTCAGACTCACAAAATGTGAGATCATGACCTGAGCCGAAGTCGGCCACTTAACCCACTGAGCCACCCAGGCGCCCCTTTTTTATTTAAAAAAATGCACAGAAATAAATAGAAATGAAGCACTTGCACATTTTTCACTCATTTATCCACACATCCATCCACCAAACCAGGGACAGCATACACTAGCCAGCGTGGGGTTCGGCTGAGCATGCGTGTTTTTGCTGCAAGTCAACAGCATTTGGGCAAGGTCTGTGAGCCCCTGGTATGTGCCCATCACCGGGCCATCACAAAGATAGTCAGGTACCGTTCTGTCTAGAAATACTGTTCGGTGTGTCTGTGCGCAGCCGTGACCCAGATGACAACGCAGTAGGGGGCCCATGGAGCAGAGAGAGTAGCCAGATCGATTTTTTAGTTCCGGAGGACTGGACCTGAATCTCAACTATGCTCTTCCAGAAAACGAGGTAAGGAACTGCTGCTTGAAGAGCCTGGCATGTAGCACGTGCTCCGTGAAGGGGAGATGGTGTCGGGTTATGTTACACCATCAAGGCAGTTACAATTATTCAAACACAATCCTGCGTGACCCCAAAGCACAGCCCTTGATGGCCAGTAACTTTCCAATAAAATAAAACCGAGAGACACAAATACTAGCTCTTGCGCAGCTGCATCCATCCTCTGGTCTCTATTGATCTATTCTGAGTCTCTGTCACCCCCATTGGCTACTCTCTGTCCGTCTGTACCCAAGTGGACTGATTGGTCTCTGCTCTTCCATTCTTCTGCTGAGCTCACCCACTGGATTTGTTGTTGCTGAGTTTTCAGCTCTAAAACTTCCTGTGGCTCTAGTTTATATCTGGGATGTTCTACACTTTAACTTGCCCCAGGAGATGAAGACCCCCACGGGAGCACTCCGAGGCTGGCTGCTTTCCGGAGCAGGTGATGCCGACGCCTGCCGCCCTACTGTGGGCTTCTATTGATTACCCTCCTTCACATGGGTTGAGATCTTTCTGTTTCTTGTGAGGCGAGTGATTTGCCATTGAAATCTGCTGGATATTCTTGTGTTATGTTAGGAGAATTTGGATACCACTAAACTTGTTTGGGCTGGCTTTTCCCAGCACCGTCTAGGAGATTAGGAGGGCACTGCCTCCTTCCTGCGGAGGTTGGGAGGACAGAAGTCTGGGCCCCCCCACCTCCGGAGAGGCCCCCACACAGGTGTGGGAGGGGCAAGGGCCTCCATACGAAGCAGCCGGAGACGGCTCACTAAGCCTGCCCCCCGCCCCTGGCCTGGGTGCCTCAGCACGGTCTCTGCATGCACTCCAGCGACTTCGATGCCTCCTGAGATGCTCCAGGTGGCCTGTATTTCTAGGTGACTTGGCCTTTTCTGATACGAGTGGTTGAGGAGTGCCATTTTGGACTGGAATATAGAGGCCGTGGTTGAAAAGTTACCTGTCCTGCTCCTCTGACCTTCTAAGGCCAGAGAGGACGGCCTTCTGCTGGGTTCCATCTATTCACGCCCATGAGTATTTCCACATTGTTGCTTCTTCTCTCCCATTCAGACTTAAAACAGGCAAAATACCTAGGAAACTTACCACTATGTGTTCCTTGTGTCCTAACGTCCCAGACCAATGTGACTTTCCTTCTCTGTACATTTCCTATTCTTCTCATACCTGCTTTTTTTCTTTTTTTTTTTTAAAGTTTATTTATTCTGAGAGAGAGAGAGGAGGGACAGAGAGAGAATCCCAGGCAGGCTCCACACTGTCAGCATGGAGCCTGATGTGGAGCTTGAACTCATAAACCATGAGATCATGACCTGAGCCGAAATCAAGAGCCAGATGCTCAACCGACTGAGCCCCCCATGTGCCCCATGATTTCATAGCCATATTTGTACTCAGAGGGAGGATCAGGGAAGTGTTTCTACTCAACCCTTCTTAAAGAAGAATTCGAGAGAGAGAGACTCAAAAAGCATGAGAAGCAAAATTAAACTCAGTAGAGTAAGCTTTGGCATTTGCGTCCTTTTTTGACAGTTTTAAATTGCTGATCAGATTCACGCCGCTCAACTCAGAATTAATTAGCGTGTGTCTAGGGAATGCAGACTAATGTAAATATTAGCTCTGATAAAAGGTGATTAGTAAGGCAAATTTAGCAGCAACAGAAAATAGGTTCATTTCAAATTCAAATAGTGATGATTTAGGGATTATCAACTCTTTGGGATTAGAGGAATAATCAAAGCCTGGGAGTTCATCCTGACATAATTGCTATTATTGTTCAAGACTCACTCTGACAGATATAGTTGGAGATGGGGGGAAATTGAGAAACAGCTAATATCCTAAAAAGGTTACTCTTTCTAATTCTACCAGAAAAAAACAAACAAATGAATAAATACATAGGCATATGCGTGTATACACACATATATTACAGATATAACCTAGACAGGAAGCCGAACTCTGCAGGGAGCAGGGCTGGGGCCGTGGAGCTGTTCAGTAGGGGCCCCCGGTCCGGGGCGAGAGGTCATCCAGCCGGGTCAGAACCCTTCCTCACAATCGCTAACTGTCAACCACGGGTCGTGTCTGTGCAGCACTTTGTGCCGATAAATACTGTAGGAATCTGTCAGGACTCAGTAAGAGATAACATTCTCCTCAATTAGCTGACCTTCCATGGAGACGAGAAAGAGACGGAGCAGATTACAACCACCCTTCTGCTCCCGTGCAAGGAAGGAAACGAGTGGACACAAAATTACTGGGGGAAAAATAGTACGGGACCAAATTCACGAACAATCTCAATTCAAAAATCATTTTAGCATGGTGTAAAATTCCGCATGTCCTTATTACATTATGCCCTGGACTTCTTTCTCCTGTAACTTAAACAGCTGCCGTGTGGAGCAAGATTTTGTAATTTGGGGTCACGTATAGAAATGATCATGGTCGTTTCTTCTGTGCTTTCAGGAGACACTGCAGGACACCAAGAGCTGCCTCAGCCCCTTTCAACCCTGCAAAGCACGTCAGTGCAAGCCGGCACATGCTTGTCCCTAGTTAACCAGCACCTTCTTAGGAAATAAAACTTGTGACTGGTCATCCCCAAAGTCACAGCATGGGCGTGGCCAGGCTTCTGAAATGTCTTCAGCTGCAGAAAAAAGAGAGGTGAACGGGAAAGAGAGGAGAAGGAGAGGAAAGAAGGACAAGAGAGGAGGAAGAAGGGTTGTGGAGGAGAATTGGAGGCACAAGAGCTTTCTAGAACCAGCAGGAAGGACAGAGGATGCAAGAGTGGACTCATCCCAGAGGGGAGCAAGTCTCCTACTAGAGACTTGACTTCTGTCCCGCAGAGTAGCAGACGCCACTCAAATCCCAGACCAGTCATGTGAGACACAATCGCACTCCGTGAAAACCAAGCAAGATGTAACATAACATTCTATGAAGTGTTCAGTATAATAGGGCGATATCTAGATATGTGAAAACCACTGACAGGATCACTAAAAAGTAAAAAAAAAAGTTCTGTTTTGAAAACAGGAAACATCATTTCTAAGCTTAATGACAAATTCAAGGAGATGTTGCCATAATTATGTCAACGGCACATGAATTATTTATCTAAATGTATTATTCTACTGACATTTTAAGGTCAGATCCAATACAGTGGCAAGCTACTAAATCACAGACTTATCAGGAGGAAAATGCTTAATTAATGTTTAAAATTTCATCAATAAAAAGTTAAATATTTTATTAATAGGGAGCAAGCTAGGTGTATGTGTCATGCATAAATATTTCCATATTAGAATGTCTGAGGAACATTGTTTTACAAGCATCTGTTTATAAATCATAGGAAATATGCAGCCATTTCCATATGAAACACCAAGTTCTTAATAGGATGCAATGTTTGCAGTAGAAGTGAGTTCGATTAAGGCCATTCCCAAGGGATGCTTTGACTTGTCTTGCAAGAAAAAGAAAATATACATTCCTGACTCATTTTTCGATAATGGCTCCTAAATGGATAAACAATACAGGGCTGAATGAGCAAACCCCCGGCACATGGGCTGCCGTTTGCATCAGAACACACTCGCATAATCCATGACTTTAGGGAGCTTTTAATAGTTGCCAAACATTGACACTGTAAAGGAATAAGTTAGTGCAAAGCGACTGAAACATTTCTCTTTGTCACTTTGTCCCGCGAGTGAGCCTGCTGCGAATTGATAAGGAATCTACTCCATCTTCCTGATCCTCAATATCACATACGTAACATTCTCCAGTGAGGCTTTCAAAGTACAAGGAAAAAATGTGGGATTGGCCCTCATTCTCATCTGTTATAGTTTGTTAGCGTCAGAGAATTGTGGTGATGTACAACCCACGTGTGTGAGGGAACTCAAATAACTATTAGGGGAAAAATGGCTGATAATTAAAAAGTTTAAAAAAGGGGGGGCCTGGGTGACTCAGCAGGTTAAGCATCTAATTCTTGGTGTTGGCTCAGGTCATGATCTCACGGTTCCTGAGGTCAAGTCCCGCATTGGGCTCTGTGCTGACAGCTTGGAGCCTGCTTGGGATTCTCCCTCTCAAATAAATAATTTTTTTAAAGTCTCTGATATGCTGTGTACATATATGTAGAATTATGTCAACGTACGAAGTATATGTTTTCTATTCATTTATATAATCATGTCTACTCCTTAATCTCATTTTGAATGCATGTTAGCTCGCGTCTGGCTTTGCTCCTGACGGTTTTCCTCTGCCTGGGCTGGCTGGGTTCTCCCACCGACCTTCCACTGAACTCACTCTGGGTAACACTGCCACTTCGTAAGTGCAGCTACATACTCCCTCCCCCCTGTTCCAGCCACCGCCTGAGGCATCGCCCCTCCTGCAGCACCAATGCGTGCGTCCCTCAGCACCCTGCCCCAGGGGGCTGTGGCTTGGGACCCAAATGGCCCTGGACATGGTGTCCTCATCGAAGCCACATGTGCCTGTAATGTCACTCCACGTGTGCTCTCGGCCCTCCCAGGCTAATGTCAGCGCCTCGCCCTGTCCCCGGGTCCGGCGCTGGCTCCCAACAGCTATACGTGCCTTCACCGAGAGTTAACTTTGCAGATAAGAGCCGTAGTTTACTGTTCAACTTCCACCAAGACAGTGGCAAGGAAGATTAAGGGGGGTTATTTGATAGATACGACATAAGGTACGACATGTGGTAAAACCTTTCAACTAATTCATAGCATGCGGGTGACAGATCCCTGAGAAATGGGTCTTAAAATATGAGCGGAATTGCCCACTTCATGAGGGATTTGCATCCCGCTAATCCTGCCTCCACTTTCAATTCAAAATCATCAGTAGCCCTTTCCTTTATGGAGCAGTGTAGAGCATGCCAGAATGCTTGAATTTCTTTTTAAAAAGGAAAGAAAAAGAATGATTAAATTTTATAACCAGAAAAGAATTAAATAATTTTATTCAAGCTCGCCATTTGAAAGAGAAGAGTTAAGCTACTCAAGACAGAATTTAAAAGACCAATCTGGATTTTTAGGAGAAATTTCTATGAAGGGAAGTGTGTGATGAGTCCAATTTCCCAAAGCAATTGCATGTCTTCCAAGGCTGTGCTCAGAAGAGCTGGTGGAGAGGGGCTCAGCAGTTTCATGGACACAAGCAGTCTGCTCTCTCTGGACTCAGGTCTGACTTAGACACTCCGCTGACTAATTTTGTGTGTCCATGTGGCTAGTCCACAGCAGCCAGGGTTTGCTCCAACAAGTCTTGATGTCAGTGTGAAGGGATTGTATTGGGCGTGACCAACTTTTAAATCAGCAGACATTGAGTAAAGTAGATTGCCCTCCATAATGTGGGTGGGCCTCATCCAATCAGCTGAGGGACTTATGAGCAAAACCTGAGGCTCCAGAAAAGGAAAGAATTCTGTCTGCGGACTGCCTTCAAGTTCAAGACTGCAACATAAACCCTCGTAGGAATTTCCAGACTGCCAGCCTGCCCCTGCAAATTTTGGATTGCAAGCCCCAGTCACATGAGCCAATTTCTTAAAATAGATTGCTCTAGATAGATAAATAGATACATATTTTCCTATCATATATAAACCTACCTATCACTCTAACTCTCTCTCTCAATCTATCAGAGACAGAGAGATAGATCAAGAGACAGAGAGAGATTAATGAAGATATCTACAAGGCCCTTTTTATCCCTAGCCATGTATTTAGCATCTTGGTCCCTATTTGTATAGGGACTTCAATAATATCGAAGTTGAAACATGAAAATACTTCAACCAAACCCACAGGAATTCAATTTTTCTGTAGTATGCACCCAAGAAAATATGCATTTAGAGTGGGAGGGAAGTAAGAGCCGCAAAATTTGGGTTGGCAGTTCTGTTATTCAGTGTTCACAAAGTTACCATTCTATTTTCTTAGAAAATCCCAAAGATTAACTTCCTCTCCTTTTAGAGAATTTGTCCAGCGTTGGGCCATGCCCTGTGCTTAAACTAAAAAATGAGTATTGTGAACAGCGATGTCTTTAGACTCTATAGATTCCTCTAACTTAGCAATAACTACTTATCAATTATATTTGATTTTTGAAGGATGGGGTCAAACATGTGAATAAATAAGTGCATCGAGGTCAAAGTTGGTAGTTGCCTCTTACAGCTTTGGAGACAAAGCTATCTTTGTTCAAGGAACATTCTGGTTTATCTTGCTTCCCTAAACGCTACCAATCTTTTATGTAATGAAAATTATGATACACTTGAGTCAAAGCGTATGGAGTTTACATGTTCCCGTCTTTGATGTACAAGACACTTGCAAATAAAAAGTATTCATAAATACTAATTATCCTTGAATCTTCAATTTGAAAGTACCAATTCGTTAAATTGTATATTAGTGTTTAAAAGCTTCTTGGAAAACATATAGTCCTATACCCCAATACCTACACTTTATGGGCAGGAAATTTGAGTGACAAGGACATTTTGAATAGCCTGCCTGAGATTTCAAGGAATACCAGGACCCAGATGTGTTAGGGCCATATCCCCTTCTGTGCCTTTCCCAGCTCACTGGGATAGGCTGGGTTTTATCTTATTAGGTTGAGAGAGGGAGACACAGAATCTGAGACAGGCTCCAGGCTCTGAGCTGTCAGCCCAAAGTCTGACCCGGGGCTTGAATTCACAGAACCTGAGATCATGACCTGAGCCAAAGTCAGACGCATCACCGACCGAGTTATGCCATGTACTTCTCCTTTCAGTGTTGCTGAAGGCCAGTGTCGATGGGCTGTTCTGTATTTCTATTCTATAACAACCTAACCTATTTTATTACTGAATTTCCATTAGTTTTATTAACCACTGTGGTTCTGTGGAAAGCTCTCCTGTAGATGGGAAATTACCCCCACCACACACACACATCCAGACCATGAGCTTAGCCTGGCTCTGTGTAAGCCTGATGGACTGGTCCTGACCCCAGATAACATGCAGAATGCCTTGGTGCTCACTGGTCATGAAGAAGTCTCCAACAGCAGCAGATATGCTTTTGCTTGTGAAGGAGACTCCTTTCACGTGCCTTTAAGTGAAGACCTAAAGACTGTCTTACAGGTCAATATTTGTTATTCTTATTTTGCAGAGACTTGCAGAATAATTTGGTATCCAAAACCCTTGCAAGTGTGTACCCATATGACATGGCAATTGCATGAGAAAGTTTGTGAAATAAGTACATTTACTGGACTATATTTCTTTTTTTTTAATTTTCATTTTAGAGAGAGAGAAAGAGAGAGAGAGAGCACACATGCAAGCAAGAGAAGGGCAGAGGGAGAGAGAGAGAGAGAGAGAGAAAGAGAGAGAGAGAGAGAGAGAGAGAGAGAGGATCCCAAGCAGGCTCAGTGGTATCCCCACAAAACCCAATATAGGGCTCAATGCTATACCCTGGAATCATGACCTGAGCCAAAATCAAGAGTCAGATGCTTAAGCAACTGAGCCCCTAGGCGCTAAACTTCTTAGGAAAATAGAAACCTAGTCTCTTCTGGAATGTCTTTCAGGTCTGTCTCTCAGTCATCCTCCAGAAATCAGTCCCCTCATCCTTGAGGAGTGCCCAGGACAGGGGTGGGGAGAGAAGGAAGTACCCCCAGTGCTGACCTGTCCTTTTAAATGGCAGTGTCAGACTCTTCAACCTTCCTGTTTTACCTTTTCAAAATAAGTCAGTGTAGAAAGTTCTCCCCACTGAGCTGCGTCACGTTTTACGGAACTAAGACACCTGAGCACACAACTACTTCATAAAACCAGTACCGAGTAGGTGACCATGCTTCGCACTGGTCCTGGGGACAACATCTACCGGATCCTACTCACATTTGCTATGCCAGATTTTGGGGAGAAGTGACGTTTGTTTCTAAGGACTAGGTGACCCTGTGTCCTGGATTGTCTGGGACAGTTTAGTTCATGCGTGTTGTTCACATTTACTGTGTTAGAAGCATCCCCAGACCCCAGCACTGCTGTGCTCGTGAGCCCCCTCCGCGTACCAGGCTCTCTGCCCAGCCTCACAGAACCTTGGCTGTGGGCCAGAATGCACGTACTCTGTGGCTTTAACAGAAGGTAAGACCTGCTGACATTCAGCAAGGCCCAGCATTCAGAATTATTCTAGGCTCAGGAGCAATGTCTACCTGTGCCCGAATGGTGTCACTTACAGGCTCTCTTGTGACATCCGATCCCCCCATACTTTTCTCAGAGGGTGACAGTTATAACCCAGTGATCTGCCACTTCCTGCCAGGCGGTCCGCCTCGGGAGAAGCTCCTGAAATTCAGACCAACAAATACCTCCTGAGACTTCCCAGAGTCTCCCTCCCTGGCTCTGGAATACAGACACCAGACTCAGAGGTCAGTTTCCGCAGAGAACTCAGGACACACAGGGGAGGCCCATCTATAAACTGTTAAGCCCTTGGAGCATTTTGAAAATATAACAGATTTTCTGGACTCAGACCACAGAGATCCTGATCTATCATGTCTGTGTCCATGGCCAACGTTTTCTTAAGTAACCCGAGGTGAACCTCATAGACCACATTTAGAGGAACCAGTCCCACGTGGGAGAGGGTGAGTAAGATTCTATACTGGTGTTCAGAAGTGTGTGTACACAGGTTCCTCCACTAGTGACGGTGACAAAACGCTTGACCCTAAGGCTTCATGGCACATGCGCCGGGCCTTGTGTCTGGCAGGAGCAAACTTCGCAGTGCAGTGAGCAGAGGATCTGGGCAAATGCAACTGTGGCAACGGAGGGGACCAGATACGTGTAACTGGTGAGACAGACACACAGGTCCCCACTGAGGTGCCTGTGGCTGATGACATCCTCTGTTTCTGGGTATGTAGAGGACGGTGCACCCTGCAGGACGCTGAAGTTGGCTGGGACAAGTCCGGACTGTCGGTACGCACACAGGAGTCATTACAAGGCCTCCGTTGCTCCTGCTGGACCCACCTTCCCTTTTCTTTCTGTTTCTGGCCCCCGAAAGGCAATGTGTACCTGATGATGCAGATAAACGATGGCGGAGCCCGGATCAGACATGTCTGCTGACCCATCTCACACTACGTGACGTCAGTAGACTGTGGGGGCATCTCTCCGACAAGGTCCCCCGGCCTGCTGTCCCAGGCCAGTTCTATCCCTGCCCACAGCTATGGTTTCCCCTCTGAATTCCCGCAAGCTCCTCAGGGAAGCCCTGACTGCACGGTGCACATCCTTCCTTCCGGTGACTCCATCAGACCACCCTGGTTCTCCTAGGGGCTCTTCTCATTTTGTGGGCTGCTGTCCAAATCTTTGTGAATTCTATAAAAGCACATAAGACATCTTCCTTCACCTTTTAAATGTTTTTAAATATTTTTTAATGTTTACGTATTTTTGAGAGAGAGAGAGAGTGCAAACAGAGGAAGGAGAAGAGAGAGGGGAACCCAGAATCCGAAGCAGGCTCCAGGCTTCGAGGTGTCAGCACAGAGCCCGATGCAGGGCTGGAAGCCATAAACCAATGAGATCATGACCTGAGCCAGAGTCTGACGCTCAACTGACTGAGCCCCCCGGGCGCCTCCATTCTTCACCTTGGATTAGATCATCTGATGATAAAGTGTGAATCTCCACATCCAGTTAGAAGGTGAAACAACAAATAGGAAGCTAACTGTGGGGTATTTGGGACCCAAGTCTGCAATTACGAACTCTCCTGGAGCAATACCTTTACACCTTCAAGGAAATGACATCTGACCATGGAACTAAAGAGGCAAACAAGACAAAGGTTTCATACTTCAGTCTTTTGAGACATGTCAGCAAATTCTTTGACAGGCTTGAAGGTCTATGAATACCAAATAGCTTTTTATCACTATGCTGAACATTGCTTTGGCATCCACATTTCAGGGCCGCATTGGATAATTTAGAATGCCGTTTATAGGAATGTATATAAGTTTTACTACCGAATGTCAGCTGGGAAGAAAAACAAAAAGAAAGCTTTACTGTTATGTGAGGTGCACTTTAAGTACAAAAATCTTAAATATGAAATACAAAATGATGATGTTCAAACAGATAGGGAAAATAAAAATATTACTAAAGAATTTTTTTAAGCAAGTGGGGAGTAAGTCTGGTTTTTTTCTTTTAATTTTAAATTTGAGAATCTTTTCTTTGAACTTTCCTACACATAAAGATCGACAGACAACAGCTCCCTGAAGTTAGGGGAGCTAACCAGGAAGAGGGTTTTGGTTTAGGACAGGAGAGTTTCTGAAATCATGCACAAGGAGAGTACCAAGTGCGAAGAGCAGGTTGCATGCTGGGGAGTAGACCGTGGGTGGTGAAAGTTTCTCTTTGATTTCTCCCAATTTTCTTCTGCCTTTCTGTTATCATTCTTTCCCACTGGGTTCCTCTTTTAGAACATATGTTTTGTAGCATAAAATTATTACCCATGATAAGGACTCTGAGCTTAGAAATGCTTGAATGTTATAGACAAGTTTATTTCACAAGCTTCACTTATTTGAAAGTAATAAATTGTGTGAATTAAATTAAAATAAATATCAGGGCACCTGAGTGGCTCAGTCGATTAAGCATCTGATTTCAGCCCAGGTCATGATCTTGCAGTTTGTGGATTCAAGCCCTGCATTGGGCTCTGTGCTGACAGCTTGGAGCCTGGAGCCTGCTTCAGATTCTGTGTCTCCCTCTCTCTATGCCCCTCTCCTGCTCATTCTCTGTGTCCCTCTCTCCCTCAAAAATAACATTAAAACATTAAAAACAAATGAATAAATAAATAAATGTCAATATATCCCTCCTCCTACATGTTCACAGTGCATTTCTTATCCTATTTATATTATCTGTTTGTATTCATTTGCTCCATTCATTTCATGTTTTCAGTGATCAATTCTATAAAAGACACTACTTAACAACATAGATCTTCGTACTGATCTGCACTGTATTATATGATATATGTGAGATGCTCTTTAATCGGCATGGTTTTGATTAGCATATCCATATGAATTTGCACGTATCATTAAAAGGTAAGAAAGTACAAAAATACGAAGGTGGAATATTTTGGAAAACGGGAGGCGAGTGATGTTATTTTGTTTATTTTTTGTATTTCCACATTTTCCCCACATGTTCATTACCAACGATGTTTCTAATCAAAATTACGCTCTGCATGCGGGTGCAGTGAACGGGCACCCCACTGGCACCTCCTATGCCCACACGTTGTTAATAATTTCTTGAAGGCTTAGGAGCAGCCTTCAGGCCAGGCTGGTTCTGTGCTCTGGGGAGACGGCTGTCACAGCCCCACTGGCCCAGCCTCAGAGTGACAGGCAGCCATTCTCCACACGGTGGCCATGCCGGCCACACTCTTGGCCACCGTGGATGTCGGGGATGGGGGGGCGGGTGGGAGGCAGAAGAGGCGGGAGGCACACCTGTTCTTACACCCCCTGCCCAGCCACACCACTGGTGGTGTCTGAGGGGCTCTCATGACTTGGGTCCCAGACACGACCCGTGCGTTCTCCACACACACCGATGGTGGAAATGCAGGTGACACATGATGTCCTGTTAGTTTCAGGCGTGCGGTGCCGTGAGCTGCGGAACATGTGCTTCACTCAGGCTTCACGGCAGTGAGTGTGGCCACCACGTGTCACAGTATTGCTGACTGTATTCCATGGGCTCCACTTTCACCAAGTGACCTGTTTATTTTAAAACTGTGAGTTTGTGCCATACCAACTTTTATTCGTTTTTAAGATGTGTTTATTTATTTTGAGAGAGAGAGAGAAAGAGGGAGAGGGAACCCCAGGCAGGCTCAGGACTATTGCTGCAGAGCCTGAAGTGGGGCTCGATCTCATTGTGTGCAATCCTGACCTGAGCTGAGATCAAGAGCCAGACGCTCCGCCAGCTGAGCCCCCGGCGTCTCTGTGCCACACAGGCTGTTACATGGGAGGTAGGTTGGTCCCTGGGAAAGGCCAATTTCACACCCCACCCTGTCGCTCTGCACTCTCCTTCCTACAGTTATGATGCATGTGTTGAAGGGAAGAGTCTCAGAGACAAGGGACGTAATATAACAGGTCACACAACCATGGACAGCGTCACAGAGCAGGGTAGGTGAGTGACACAGATTTCTGAGGATTTGGACCCAGAAAGCCATCCTGGCTTCACACCTGGGTCTATCAGAGGTGACACATGCAGCATAGGACGTCAGAGCAGGTGCCTCCTTCCATCTCCTGGCTCCCCTTTCTGATCATTGGAGCCAATGCCTCTCAGATGCTACCGTGGGAAGCCACATTCCCTAAACGTGTGTGTCTGGCTAGGCTTTCCGGAGCCCTAAACGAGTGCAGCTGACACAGGACTCACAGTGACAGTGTATGAGGTGATGCAAATCTCCAGCACCCCAAACATGTTCACATGCTACTGGTCTGGCTAGTCTTTGTTCAATTTTTTTTTCTGGATTATGCTTCAGAATTCCCTTCTCCCCTTGGTTGATTTATTAGCTATCATCCTTCACTGTGCTGCCTTAGTGACTGGTTTGGGCATGCGGTATTCATCTGTACCTGGCCACAGTCCGCCGGAGGTGACATTATCCCACGTCAGCCGTGAGGGGCTGTAAGAGGACATGGCCCCCGCTGAGGGCCAAGTATGGACCACACAGCGTGGCTGCAGACGGTGGGCTCCCAAAGCCGGCTGCTCAATTGGTTAAGCATCCAACTTCAGCTCAGGTCATGATCTCACAGTTTGTGAGTTTGAGCCCCGTGCCGGGTTCTGTTCTGACAGATTAAACCCTGGAGCCTGCTTCAGATTCTGTGTCTCCGTCTCTCTTTGTTCCTCCCCCAGTCTCTCTCTCTCTTTCTCTCTCTCTCTCAAAATAAACATTAAGGGGCACATTGGTGGTGGCTCAGTCGGTTAAGCATCCGACCTGGGCTCAGGTCATAATCTCCCGGTTCTTGGGTTCGAGCCCCACAATGAGCTCTGTGCTGACAGCTCAGAGCCTAGAGCCTGCTTCCAATTCTGTGTCTCCCTCTCTCTCTACTCCTGCCTGCTCATGCTCTGTCTCTCTCTGTCTCCAAAATAAATAAAACATTAAAAAATAAATAAACATTAAACTTTTTTTAAATGTCCAGATAGACAGTTTCTGCTTCCAGTGGTACAAGTTGCTGTCCCCGCCGGCCTTACGCTGGGTAAGAAGTCTGCAGTGGTACTTATCTGCTGCCTGAATTAAAATATTCTCTTAATTATGGGTTTTGATGCTATTCCTTTTCTGTGTCTTTTTTTTTCCTTTTATTCATGGGCTTGGGTCTTGTTGATCTGGGTGTGGGTATTTTATAGACTTCATCAAATTTAAGCTTTAGCTGTTATTTCTTCAAACACATTTTGATTCTCCATCTCTTTCTTTTTGCTTTCAGCTCTGCAAAAAAAAAAAAATCTATGAAGTCGTTTGTGTTTATTCCACAGCTCTCTGATAAACTAATTAATTTGTTTTATCCCGTCTGGCATATTTTTTCAGATAATTTTCATTGCAGTATCTTAAATTTTGCCTAATATGACAGTCTTCTCATCCCAAATCTGTTTAGTTTTGTTCTACTGTTTCACTGAGTCCAATTTCTTGCACCATTACCACCACCCAGGGCAGGGGGGCGAGAATGTCACTTGCGGATACTTTCTGTCATCAGAAAGAGACGACACCCACTGTGGAAATGGCCCCCACCCCCGCGCCTTCTGGCCATGCCCCTACCCCCAGGCTGACAGTATGGTGCTGTCACTGAGGTCGTGCCTACTCTATGTTCTGTCATGAAGTGATCGGGTGTCCGGGATCTTCTGACAGTGGCTTTCATGGGGTGTAATGCTTTTAACCATTAGCCTTGCTGCGGCAAGGGACACGACTTCTTTTTTATTGTCAAATAATATTTCGTTGTGTGGACACACACATTGGGTTCAGCTGTTCCCCCTGGGGGCAGGGGGAGCGTGGATGAACCCTTAAGTTGCTTTTGTCGTTGGGCTGTGAGCACTGCTCTGGCCGCGTGTTTGCAAGTTGCTGTGTGGCCGCACACATGTTTTTACTGCTCCTGGCTGTCTACCTGGGGGGGAGGGGAATTGCTGGGCTATCTGGTAACTTTCGCAGGTTGAGGAAATGCCACACTGGTTTTCGCGGCATGCATTACATACATTCTTCACGTTCTCTCCAATAATTATTATTGTCTGTCTGTTTTTAGGCATCCACATGCATGTAAAGGGTCACAAAGATCTACCCCTATGGTTTCTTGCAGAATTCTGCAGGTCACACTCACACATTTAAGTCTGTAGCCAGTTGAGTTGAGTCTGTGCGTGTGGTGTGCGTGAGGAGCCCACAGCCATTCTTCGGCATGCGATGTTCACGGGCCCAGCACCAATCAGGAAAGACTGTTCCTTTCTCATGATGACAGCGTCGTTATCAAAAAGTAATAGACTGGAACGTCAGAGTTTGCTTCTGGACTCTCGAGATTACACGCAATCCTGATCAATGATGGGGCCATTGCTGTCTCAACAGTGTTAAATATTGTGATCCACGGAAATGGGATGTATTTCCATTTATCTATGTCTTCTTAATTTCTTTCAACGTTTTATAGTTTGAGTGTAAAAGTCTTTCACATTTTTGGTTAAGTTTATTCTTACATGTTTCATTCCTTGTAATGCTATGATAAATGGGATTTTCTTTTTTTAATTTTTTTAATGTTTATTTTTGAGACAGAGAGAGGCAGACTGTGAACAAGGGAGGGGCAGAGAGAGAGGGAGACACAGAATCTGAAGCAGGCTTCAGGATCTGAGCTGTTAGCACAGAGCCCAACGTGGAGCTTGAACCCAAGAACCGTGAGATCCTGACCTGAGCCAAAGTTGGACACTCAACCGACTGAGCCACCCAGGTGCCCCAGGATTTTCTTAACTTCATTTTCAGTTTGCTCCTGGGTAGTGGAATGAAATGTTTTATTTTTGTCAGTTGCCCTGCTGTTCTTCCCTACCTATTTATTGGTCAGAACCACTTGTGCAGTAGATCTCGCAGGGTTTTGTGGACATGGATCATACCGTCTGCAAACAGACATACTTTTACTTCTCTACCTTTGCAATCTGGAGATGGCCTTGTTCGAGAACCTAGTACAGTGCTGAGTAGCAGTTCTCAGATCAGACACCCCTGTCTAACTGCTAAATTTAGGGGCAATTCGTCCATACCATTAGGTATGATTTAGCTGTGAGATTTTCATAGACATTCTTTATTATGTAGAGGAAAATATATTGTTGGATTGTTGGGTTATCATTGAAGGGTATTGGATTTTGCAAATTTTTTGCTTTTTATGCTTCACCTGAGATGATCAGGTGGTTTTATACTATATTAACGTATTATCTTGCTACCCTTTAGTAGCAAGATATGTTGTTAATATGGTAAAGTAGATCGATTGGTTTTCAGACGGTAAATCTGAACCCTGTCTTCATTGCGAAGATAATTTCAGGGGCGTCTGCGTGGCTCAGTCAGTTAAGCCTCTAACTCTTGATTTCTGCTCAGGTCATGATCTTGTGGTTGGTGAATTCAAGCCCTGCTTTGAGCTCCACAGTGTGGAACCTGCTTGGTATTCCCTCTCTTTCTCTCTGTCTCTGTCTCTGTCTCTCTCTCTCTTCCCCTCCCCCACTGATAAATAATAAATAAATAAACTTAAAAAAAGGAATAATTTGAGATGGGTCATGGACCCAAACTAGCACAAGAACATCTAGAATGAAACCCCAGAGAATATCAGTAGGACCTTGGGGTAGGCAAATCTAAGGAAATGTAAATCAGACCCACAAAGAAATACCACCTTCCACTCACTCACAGCAAAACAAAACAACCGGCGATACCCACCTTGTCAAGGATTCGGAACAACTGGCTGTTCGGAGGGTAAAGGGCAGAACTTGCCGGCAGCTTCGTATGGATTTAAATACACATGTGCCTCTGGAGCCAGCGATTTCACTTCCAGGCAGTTAACTGAGAGACGTGGGGAAAACAACCTGCCCCCAAAATCCCTGTCCCAGAGTGTCTGCGGCAGCCGCCCTGAAAAAAGCCCCCACTGGAAACAACCCAACTCCACGAACAGTAGATCAGTAAGCACACTGAGACGCGTCCACCCGGGGACTGTCAGTCTGCCCTGGACATGAAGCGGCCAGAGACACAGGGTTTGTGTGACTCTCCGAAGCGTGCCCGCCTCCCACCAGCATGACGTCCCACAGGCCAGAACCTGTTTGTGGCCAGTTGACCGTGCTGCAGCTGGACTCTGTCCTGAAGGGACAGAAGGGGACTTTCTGGAGCGGTGCCAATATGACATAGTCCTACTTGGGGTGGTGATGGCCACAGGCAACGCCCTTGTCAAAAACCCTCTCAGTATGAACACTTAAAACCCTTTCATCTGGTTACATGTTGATTCCATTTCAGCCAGGAGAAATCATAATCTATAACCCAGCCCGGAGCAGGCCAAGCGTGTTGATGGAACAGGAGCTGACAGAAGAGAAGGCAGGCTGATACTTGTCGGGTCGGGTGATGGGTGGATGTCCATTGTCTTACTCTCCTTCCCTTCGGTTTGGGTTTTAAATATTCATAATTAGAATGCACCGTTAATGAACAGTTACAGAAGGAAGAGAGCAAAGACAGGGGACACAACAGAGGGCCTTGAGGGAACGGGGGAGTAGCTGGCCTGTGGGTCCTTACAGAAGGTCACACAAACATAGATTCCTGGGGGGCTACGGAGGAAAAGGCAGACAGATAAAAACAGGCTCCTTCCCTCATTTAATCTGGATACAAACAACAGTGTGTAAATTTACAGATGAACCCCAAATCCAGCACACAGGGAAGCCCATCTGTGGGGGATTTTTATGCTTAAAAAATGCCAGAAATATCAGAATCTACTGATATAAGATGACGTATGAAGATAATATGAACTTACTTTAAGACATTGGTCAAAGACTTTTAATTGTATCTTGATATATTTGCCAAGGATGCTGTTTACATATAAATATGTAAATTATATATGTAAATTATAAGTGTAAATAATATATGTAAACTGTATATAAATTTGGCTTTACTTATACCATCACAGAAAGAAGTGGTATTGTTCTTCTACAAGGCAGACTGACCTTAGGGCAGGAACTATGCCTGCAGACACTGCAGAGTCGGCTGGAATTGTAGACTTGAGATGCCGGGGCCAGAACAGTGTTTTCATTTTCTGTTTTGCAAGGTCAGTCACCTTCAAGGTTGTGCCTGCAAATCACATCTGCTCATGTAGCCACACAAGACAGCAATCCACTCGGAATATGATGTCTAAGATCCTCGTGGTTGCTCTTTCACCAGAAATATGATGTAAGGAGATCATCCATCCACATCTTCACTCTAAATGAGCAACGTCTACATCTGCTTTATCCATTATCTTCTTTACCATCGATGCCTCCTTGGCCGTGAGGAGCAGATACTTCACAAAATTATTCATAAAACATCCTCTAATCACTCTTTCAATATTCTCCTGGGAAACTCTAAAATTTTAAGTAGTTCCTAGAAGTCACTTAGGAAAATGGAACAGTGACTTGAAAAAAAGCACATGCCTGGCACCAAATTCATACGTCTTGCAGCTGAAATCAGAGACAGAATGGACGTCCATGTTTGTCTCGTAAATCTATGTTTTCTGACAAATGTAATGAAACATCCGTAAGCACAGGGAGGGTTTGGTGGCTGTGGCTGGCTGGGCAGCATTTGAATAGAACAAAACCTTAGTGTCTGATCTGGATGCCTTTGGGGGCCTGAGCTAGAGCTCGGGAACAGCATTCAGTGTGGGCAGATATTTCTGTTCTTTGGTATCTCTGGTACTTTTGTTTTGTACTTTGAAGAAGAGAAAGAGTGTTGGGTTGAGGCTCAAAGAGAGGTGAACTGGCAGGTGCGTGTACCCCGTGCTCGGCTTCTGCAGTTTGCGGAGAGATGGAAATGCGACCGAGCATCATGGGAACTCTGTTTGGGTTCGAGGTAGTTGGATCTTGGGTGGAATCTCTGGAGATCTGCTAGGGATCTCCGCAAAGATAGGGGACCCCAGGCCCAATGCATCAGGCGCTGGGGGAGCCGCTCTGCCCCCCCGACCCTCAGCGTCAGGTCCCCGAGGGGAGAACCAAGGCCAGGGGTCCACCCTGGTGCTGGAGATGGAATTTCTGTAACCACGGTTCTCGGGCTTCCAGACGTGCTTCTTCACAGGCTGATGTAACTCACACTCTTGTATGAAAACCGAGAGAGTCTATGTGCCTGTCCAGTCTCTGGTCATTAGGCTTTGGTAAGCTGCTGTTACAAGAATTTGGGTAGAACAAAAAAAAAGAAAGCGAAGTCTTTTGGGAATTTGCAATAACTGTGGAGAGAGAATTGGGACACTCACACTGAGTGTACTTCTATGCTTTGTGTTCTTGGCTAATACGGGAGTGTGTTCCCCCACACACATTTCTAACTGCTGCTGGCTCACTGGGCCCATGATTGTCCACAGGAATGTGTGCACCAGCCAGATGGGGAGGGGGTCCTGCGGGCTTCCACAGAGCGTGAGGTGACCCCGAGAGCCTCACAGGTGGCTCCCAGGCACCCCGAGGGCCAGAGCCTCCCGTCCACTCAAAGCACTGGTCCTCCGTATTGCTCGCATGTGGCATCTGATAAAAAGGCCAGATTTGTGGGAACACAGTAGAAAAGCAGGGGCTGGGGGCTGAGGACATGGGGGAGGCGGGCAATGGTAAACAAGCCCTCAGCTGGAGGATGGAGAAGGTCTGGGGATCTTGGTGCCACTTGGTGACAATAGTTGACAGTGCCGTGGTGTGTAACTGAAATTCGCTAAGAAAGGAGAACTTACATGTTCTCCCAAACAGAAAAACGATAGACAAGCGAGGGCATAAGGGTGTTTATTTAACTAGATGGGGGTGGGGTCTTTTCACAATGTGTACATGTATGGAATCACCATGATGGACACTTTAAATACCTTACAATTTTATATGTCAATTACACCTCATCAGAGTTGAGATAAAAATCAAATCACATCGAAAGAAATCACCGGCTCACAGATTGATTTACAGTCAATGTCAGCGTTCCCAAGTGTCTACATATTCTAAACAGTCAGCAGTCCAGAAACAATCACGACATTTCAAACCCCTGAATCCACCCAGGCTCATCCAATCAGAAGCATCCTAGTTACTCTCTGTGCGGGAGCCACGCACATCACTTCGCCTGGGACCTGTCTTCTTGCTTCATCATCTATAAAACAGGGAACGTCACTGAAGTTTTACTAAGTTCATCTCCCATGTTGTGGGAGATGGAGCCATTCCCCATGCGTGGCAAGATTACTATTTAAAGAAATTATTTTACACTAATTATACCACCGTGAATTCATCAATTTAACACACCTGATGAGTTACACATTCCCCTCTTCCAAACTGTGCTCTGTTTTGACATTAAATTTAAAAACATTTTTGTATTTAATAAATTGCTTCTATTGTTAGGTTATCCAGCTTGTAGGGGTGAGAAGAACATGAGAAGGAATAGAACACACAGCACACAGTCTCATCATCTTTATCTCGTCTTTCTTCTTCTCTTTCTTAGATGCAGACACTGAACCCCAGGAGAGGGGAAGGGGATTCTCTAGGGCCACGTCCCAGGTGGAGAGACCCCACCCAGCCCCATAGCTGAACCGCCCAGGCTCCACATGGATGCCGTGAAAAGAAACACGCACTAAAAAAATAGACACCAGCAAACTGCAACAATCATTCTCCATTTCATTGTGTCAAGCTGGTGAGTGGATTGCGATTTGCACACACAGCACAATATGATAAAGTCCCCTCCCTGGTGACTTCAATGTCATGGAAACATTGGGAAGATGTTTTGTTGTGTCTGAAGTTGTAATCAATTTCCTTTGCTTTTTGGAGATGTTTTTCTCAGCACAAAAGAGAGAAGCATTTTGTAAAATAGTTACTTAACCCTGTCACACAGAGCCTGGTGGGGTTTTTTGTTTATTTTTTTCTCAAAGCTCAAAACACAGGCAAGTTTTGTCATTCTTCCATCAGTGATCTTGCAATCAACATGTGTAGTGATTATGAAATAATTTGCAGTCTCTACCTGTTCTCAGTTTGATAACTTTCAAACTTGTTGGGGGAAGTGTCTGTTCCTATAGTGATCCTCCGAAAAACACAGAAAAGGGATTTACAAAAATGTGGAATGCTAAAATAGGTTAAGAAAATAAGTTTTGTCACAAGATTATAGGTAAAGAAAACATGCCAAGAGCATAGTTTCCTCTATGGTTGGCTCTCTTAAGAGTGGAATTCAACCTTTGTTTTGAGATCAAGTAGTTACTCCATTTATTTATGTATTTTACTTTTCTTTAAAAAAATTTTTTTTACATTTATTTATTTTTGAGAGACAGAGCATGAACAGAGGAGGGGCAGAGAGAGAGGGAGACACAGAATCCGAAGCAGCTCCAGGCTCTGAGCTGTCAGCACAGAGCCCGACATGGGGTTCACACCCACGAACCACGAGATCATGACCTGAGCCAGTCAGACACTCAACTGACTGAGCCACCCAGGCGCCCCTATTTGCATATTTTAGTAATGCAGGAAGTCACTTGATAGGTTCATTGCAACACAAGATGAACATGTTCAGAAAATCATGGGCAGAAACAGCCAAGAATGAGCCCAATGCTGCCGAGTCAAGGACTTGTGACCCTCAGCCCGATTCTTCACAAATACGGCAAAACCTTGATTTCCAGGCGTAATCCGTTCTGGAAACAGGCTTGTCATCCAAAGTACTCATGTATCAAAGCGAATTTCAGGGGTCCTTGGCTCAGCTGTGATCACGTGACGTTCAGCCTCGCCTGCTTCTCATCCAGCAAAAATTCGCTCGTTTATCAAGTTAAGGTTTACTAGAGATGTTTGCTCATCTTGCAGAATCCTCAAAGAACAAGTTACTTGCATTTCAAGGTTTTACCATCCTGGACTCTGTCAGCAACATGAAGAAAAGACTCTTGAAGGAGAAAAGTGACCGACCGCACAGTGCATTTATGGGTGGCCATAAACTTGAGACAATCTGAATGTTGCACGTTGAGTGTGAAGGTGCGAATTTGTGGAAGCAGTTGGGGCCGGCTGTCTGAGGACTGTGTGTGAGGTTGAGGTCTTTGATCTTTTCTGGAAGAAATGGGGCCGTGTTCTTTCTAAGGCCCGCCTGGGACCTGCAATTTAACAAGCAGGCTTCCAGTGTCCTGAGAAAGCCTGAGCCAACTCTCTGCCACCCGGACGATTTTCCTAGTCTCCCGTGATGGGAGGTGCCCGGAGGGTCTCCACCGGGAGGGAGAAGGAGGGTTAGCACAGGGGAGGGGCTCTGGGTGGTGAAGGCAGCCCAGCCTCCCAGGAGGGTCTCAGCCTGGGGTGGCCCTGGCCTGTGGCTCCGTGAGTCTTTGCTTCTCCCTGACGACCACCCTTCTGGAAGCTTCTTGAATATCTTCCTTACCAGACTCATTAACTGAAACAAAAGTGTCCGTGACAAGTATGGAGCACAGAGATGATGGCACCAAACCTCCTTGTGCACAATTCACCCTGACACACCGTCTGAACATCGGTCCTCAGGGAGGACCTAGAACCCCTCATTCTCTAATTCCAGTTCCCGCCATCTTCCTGCCGATCCCAGATGCGGGCACAGTAGAGAGTAGGTTCCTCGGGGGAGCACCCAGACAACCGGCTGGATTTGAGGAGGTTTACTAAGAACTAACTAATAAGACCGGGGTGTCCCTGTGCAAATGCTCAGAGCCCATGTGCCCAGGCGGAACCCCTCAATTGACACTTAAACTACTTTATTTCCTTCACTGAAAAATGGAATGTGTAA
Source organism: Helogale parvula (assembly GCA_004023845.1). Lineage (NCBI taxonomy): Eukaryota > Metazoa > Chordata > Mammalia > Carnivora > Herpestidae > Helogale > Helogale parvula. The sequence continues at coordinate 266,053 of PJEM01001848.1, forward strand.
TATAGAGAGGAGCATGACTCAGCTGTGCAGACCTTTTCAGGGTAACGGACCCCACGTGTCCATCCTAGTCTACAGTTATGAACGTGAAAACAAAAAGCACTGTATGCTGGAAAATGACTTTATTCACAAGTAAGTTTAAAATATCCTCTGGGCAGCAGAACATAAACATCGCTTCCAGGTCGTGCCTTGCCGTGTGCCCCATAAGAGCAAGCGTTTACATTATTAAAATTGGCTGAGCTAAGCCCTGGGTATTTGCTATCTGATTAAAACTTGTACCAAAACCACGAGGGAAATACTATCGTTTTACCCCCACTTTGCATGTGAATGACCTGGTCATTGGAGAAACACACATCACCCAGAACTAGAGTTGGCCACAGATTTTTCTGGTTCCCAACAGTGTTATTGGTCCACCACTGGCTTCTGTGCCTCCTACCATGTATCTCCAATTTCACCGTGTGATCCAGAAGCGGCCTATTTGGACAGTCATAGTTTTAAGTCTCATCTCAATTTAACCGTGCTTTGAGATTTCAACAATTTACGGTGCTGGGCCCTCAGAAGCGCCACACTGGAAGGTTCTATTGTGCCTCCCAAGGGGATGTGGATGGGGATGGAATGTACAGATATTTAAGAAGCCATTGGTTTAATAAGGAACCAAAACAGAAATAATTGGTTTATTTGCTGTAAGTTTCAGCTAAAGGAATAAATTGTATCTTACACAGTTGCAAATGTGATTTTGTTCTGAAGAAACCATGGATCATTTAGGTACAATGTTCCCTTTTTTGCCCTCTAGTTAAGAATTGCTGAGTCAGATCCACGGCCTTTGTTAGCAAAGGTGTGAAATCCTGCCAGTTCATTGTGGATTTTCCAACGGTTTCTTCATTTATTTCCCACTTTGTTCAGAATACCTCTCCTCAGTCTTATGTGCTTGTGCCCCTTGTATATTTGCAAGTCACCTTGAATCATTCTTGGAATGAAATCAGGTGTCATCACCAATAGTTGATTAAATAGTTGGGAACATGATATAATTTAGTGTTCAACAAATGTATGTTTGTGTATTTATGTGCTAATTGAACTCACATTTTTTTTACTTACCATAATTCAGGTAATGACTTATTTTTAAAACGAAAAAAAAAGTAAATAAGCTCAAGACCTAAGTTGATATCCAGATGATTTCTAAAGAAATGGAGCCAGCAGTCATTCGAGTTATCAATAAACTGGGGAAATTCATAGGGATCATCATTTTGCACATCTGTATGTATATTTTACAAAAGAAACAACATACATAGTCTATTATTTACACTCTATTTTACATCTATGAAAAGTTTAGCCATCCGAAAAGCACATATGAAATTTCTGATTACTAAACCAGAGAAAAAGATTTCCCACAAAGGGCAAAATGACACTAACAGTGACAGTTGCATGTTAAACAATACCCAAACTGCTGGTAAAATGTAGTAACAGAATGATCTAGAAATAAAGTTCACAGCATAACGTGACAATGTCTGTCTTCCTGAGATGTGCTAAGTTGGACACAGGTGTGGGTCCATAGGGTGTGGTCAGATGCAAACCCAGCTTCCGTCACAATGGGGCTGCCCCTGGGCTCTCTACCTGGCCCCAGTGCCCCTCACCCAAAACCAACACCATCCTGAGCTTGGCAGCTTAAATTAGTATCACTCTCTGGAACATTCCCTAACTGTAATTATGACATGTCTCACTTGATTCTCCCACAGCATCCTGTGAATCTAACCTGTGACTCATACGTGGGTTCATACGCCCGCTCCTTTGCTAAGGGACAGTGGCAGAGCTTACAAGCGGGCGGTTGTGAAGGAAAAGTGCTCCACGCAGACACCGGTCATGTGTGAGCCCATCACTGAATTTCCGAAGTGGGGCAGCGGCTGTGTCACAGGGTCCAGAGTGCCAAACACTGATTCTTCAGGGTCTGTGAGACCGTTGGTGGCTCAATATCCTCGTCAAGCCTTGCAAGATCTCAACTTTCTAAAACCGTAGCCACTCTACTCCCAATTTGTGGTTGAAAATTTAATATTCTTGCTAATAAGTATATTTCAGCGCATTTTCATGTTTTTGGTCATTTTAGTAACATTTTCCATTTGCTCTGTGGTGTCTGTTTCAGCGCTCATGTCTCCATTGAGTTAGTTTTTATTTCTTATTGATATATGGGAATACATTCACGATATATACATAGATAAACATACGGTGGTCGATGTCAGAATTCCAGATCTAGAAGTCTAAAAATAAAGGAAAAAATAAATAAAACCCACAATATGCCACAAAGGGCATTAAACGTCAGGGAAAACATTGACAGGTTATTTTGAAATCCACCATTAAGAGAGCGGGACAGCAGCGCACATGCACACTGTTCGGAGGACCTTGACTGGTGTCTGTGTAATATATACGATCAGCTTGGAGAGAGTGGAAGTCAGCCACGGGCCACAGGGTGTGTCCTCCACACAGTCCGGTTCTCTGGTCTCCACAGCTTTCTGCTGTTTTCAGTGTAGACGGCGCTGATGTTAGGGAGAATTGGGTATCTTTCTTCTCTTCTTTTTTTTTTTAATGGTTTTTAATATTTATTTATTTTTGAGAGAGAGAGAGAGAGACAGATCATGAGCAGGGTAGGGGCAGAGAGAGAGAGAGACACAAGATCTAAAGCAGCCCCAGGCTCCAAGCTGTCAGCACAGAGCCAGATGTGGGGCTCAAACGCACAGACCATGAGATCATGACCTGAGCCGAAACTGGGTGCTCGACCGACTGAGCCCCCCAGGCGCCCTTCTCTTCCTTCTCTGAAGAAGGAATTCCTGAGAAGAATGCATAAGCTTGCTGCATTTTGTACCTCAGAAGTTGCAAGGATTCACCAGTGAAGGAATTTATGCCTGGGATTTACTTTGTGATAGGAGGCAATTATGGACTCAGTTTTTAAAAACACATTTTGCATTATTTGGATTTTTTTCTTTTACTTCTGTCAGCATTGGTAGGCTGTACTGTGGAGAGTTTGTTTCCTAGGCTAAAATGCCAACTCTCTTGGTGTAAAATTGCACCTAATGACTCTTTGTATTCTTTTTCCTGGATGTGCTTTGTCCTGTTGCTTTGTATCACTCCTCGTACTTGGCGATTTGTCTTCTCTGCCCCCCTCACTGGATCAGTCTTGATGGTGACTCCTAAGTGTATTAATCTCGTCAAAGTGCCAACCCGCGGCTTTGCTGATGTTCTTTGTCATGTATGTGCTTCTATTTCTTTGATTTCTGTTTTTATCTTGATTATTTCAGTCTTACCTATTGGCTTAGGTTTGATCTGCTGGCTTTCTTCAAGCTGCTGTAAACACAACTTACATTATTGACATTTCAGGGACCTTTTCTCCTAAAATTGATGCTCTTGGCTGTACATTTCTCTCAAGCAATAGCTCCTGTGCGACTGTGGTGTTTACATGGTTTAGTTTAAAATATTTGAAATTAAAACTCATTTTTGTATCTTCTTTAACACATGGTTTATTTAAGTCTGAAAAAAATTGACTTATAACTAGAGATGGTCCAAACTTTTCTTTAGTTATTGATTCCTGGCTTAGCCCAGTTGTGGGAAGAATACATACACTAAATTATGTCCGTATTTTTAAATGTACTGGACACACATATCATCATAATATAATGTTGATGAATATTTCATGCACCGTGAAAGGAAGGATTCTGTTATTGAGAGGCACAGAGTTATGTACATAGTTTTTCAGATTTGTATTCTGGTGACTGTTTTTGGTCTTTCTCTATCAGAAACTGAGGTCTTTCTGCTAAAGTGTCCCCCTCCCCCATGACCGTGCATAGAGTTATACATCCCGTTAGCTCTTCCAGTTGGGCTTTGGACATTTAGAAGCCAAATCACTGGAAGGTTTCCAGCCTTTGGATTCCTCTGTGTCTCTGTGACCTTCTTATCATCGGGAATACGCTTCCTGATCTCCAGTACATTTCTTCCCTTAAAATCTAGTTTGTCTGGTATTGGCGCAGACACTGTATCATTCCGTAATGCTTGGATGGTATCTCTTCCTTCCACACTATTACCTTCAGCTTATCTGTGTGATTACATTTAAGTGGGGGATTTTTACGAGTATGCAACTGGGATTTGTTTCTCATTCAGTCGGACAGTCTTTTCTGTTTACTTGAACTGTTTGAACAATTCACATTTAATGAATCGCTGAAATCAATCAATTCATTTCTGACATTTTTATATTCATTTTCAACTTAACCTACCTACTTTATGCTTTATTGTTTTTCTTTATTGATTTTTTTTTAGATTTATGTGATAGCTTATATTTTTTCCATTTTCCTTATACTAACTTTTAATCATACACTCCTGTAATTTCCTTAAGGACTACGCCATGAAGACCCAATACCTGACAGTCTATTCCATATAAAAAATTTATCACTTTGGCAATATCACTCGAACATTACAAAAAGGCAACACTTCCTTCTCTGACTTTACATTGCTTCTGTCATCAAAATCAGTGTGATACATATTTCAGTTTCTACATATTTACCCACATATACAACCTTTCTGTGTATTTAAGTCCTCTTGCATTTTGTAGATTTCTCTTGTCCTAAAAGAACCTGCTTCTGTACGTTTACTGGTGCAGATCTGTTGGCAAAGTGTTTCCTAATTTTTAGACAAAACTCCAGTCCTCGTTTTAGAAGACGATTTTTGTTTGGAGGAGAATTCTAGATTGGTCGATATTTTCATTCATTCTTTAAACATAGATTTCTAAGTTGTCTGACCTCCATCATCTCTGCTGAGAATGAGCTGATAAATTTCTCTTCATTGTCATATGTGCCCCACCTTTTATTTTCTGGAACATTCAAACATATTACTTTCTCTATTAATTAAATGTTTATTTATTTTTGAGGTAGAGAGATAGAGTGTGAACAGGGTGGGGAGCAGAGAGAGAGATAGAGAGGAAGACTCAGAATTCGAAGCTGGCTCCAGGCTCTGAGCTGTCAGCACAGACCCCAACGTGGGACTTTGACTCACGAACCATGAGATCATGACCTGAGCCGAAGTTGGACGCTTAACCAACTGAGCCACCCAGGCGCCCCACAATCATATTACTTTCAAAGTACTTTGTGTATCTGGATTTCTGTCACTTGCATTTATTATTGTTATCTGTCCCATTGTCTTGACGATTCACATGTCCGTTAGTTTGTACTTGGGCGTCAGTATAACCATCATGGAGGTTATGCATGCTCTTGGCTTCCCCAGTGAGGAATCGCCTTCCTTTGTGAGGGTGGGACTGCTCCACAGCACAGGTGTGAGTTGAACTTGGCAGTGTCTTTCAGTTTGGGTAAAATCCAGGCTCCTTTATTGCATCGTGATACTGGGGCATGGCTCTCCCGAATTTCCAGATGAGGGCTGGGTACCTGCAACACCGACTGACATATGTACTTCATAATGTTACCGGTTTTAGGCTTAGAGCTTTAGTCTTTCCGTTTCATGTGTCTTCAGACTTTGGCGAGTGTCCTGAGGGGACAACAACCGTGTGCTCGCTGCCCCCACAACCCCTACTGGGCATGCAGATTCGCATGTGCTTGCTGCCCCTGCACCCCCACCCTGCATGCAGATCCTGTGTGCTTGCTGCCCCTGCACCCCCC